>MU684573.1:52691-95670 GCA_026770625.1 Nicotiana glauca
ATTCACACAACAATTCCCTGTGCAGCATATCCACTAGAACTCTTCGCAGAAGCCTCGCCAACCACGCGACTGCTAGCCTGCTCACCGGAATACCCCACATGTCGAAATTACTCCCCGACATCTTCCAACGATGCTGCATGGGGTACCATCACTACAACATCAATAACCCATCCTGAGTTCGAGCTCACTCTCCAGCTGCACGATTCCATTCACACCTCGTGGACATCCATTAAATATGCGACAACATCCTTTCGCTTCAAAGTCATGCTACGTCTTTCTTCACTTCAAGCAGCTCCTTTCCGTCATACACAATCTCCTGCCGCATAACAACACTATGCTTCGAGTTATTCTACCGACTTCCATTTCTTGTTACTGAAATTCCCACTTCAAATTAGATCTGAAAGCGCCAATAACCAAGCACCGATATTCTCAGGTCGTTCCAGACTCCCTTAAGGTGCATAGTTTTCTCATTACCAAGCCCCTATGCAGCTCCGCTGCTCTCCCACTTTGAGCAAACTCGCTTCTTCAATCAACTTCCCAGCTTGTGCTTCCTCAGCCTGACCCTTTAGAAGTTTAAAACTCCACTTGATACTTTCCACATGTCTTTTCTCATCTCTTGCTGCTCAGTTGTTGCCTTAATAAAATTTATCTTCATAGTACTTGAATCCACAATTTGCTATTAATCCCAAGCCTCTCCGAAGGTCGTCTTTATCAAAGCACCAACATTTACAATACTGATTTAGTCCGGAACCACCGCATCCCACGATATCTGATAGTTGCATTTCCAATGCCATTTCACAATATCTTGCCCCCAAGGGATGATCATAGAAGATCATAACACAAATAAACTCAACACGTCCAATTAGGACAACAACACCCCAATAGAGGAGAGAACTCCTTCACGCTTGCAATTACCATGCTTCATTACTTCCACTAGTCCACATCTGACAATCCTTGGTTCAATTGACTTTCTCTTGCCAGGAATAAAATACTGAATCCCGTTGATTACACACTGAGTAAACCTTCCTTCAATTCATTCACTGCCCTGACACGTGGGAAAACACCCTACCATCACAACAATACTGCGGAATAATCGCTCGAAAGCATCATGGCAACCTGTGCTTAGCCTCAAGGCTCTCAAAAGTTCTGTTACGGAGCTAAAACAATGGAATATCCCTTCGTAATGTGACTATGATAGTCCAATCATCTATACCGGGTAAATTATCCCGTACCACACTCGTAGTCCCATTGTAATCCTCCCACTTTTGATTTATAGCAAGTGCTCGCGTAAGATTTAGTAGGAAGAAATCAAAGGTATAAGCCTCAAAGGAATCGAACCGCATGATAAGGAAATCAAGAAGGGAAGTACTCCTAACGGCCCTGTAGCCTCCCGAGGATAAGTACAGACGTCTCCATACCGATCCGCGAGACTCTACTAGGCTTGCTCATGACTCGTGAGACCGACGGGAACCTAGTACTCTGATACCATGTTGTCACGACCCAAAATCCACTAAGGGTCGTGGTGGTGTCGGACACCTCTGTCAGGCCAGCCAACTAACTCATCAATTAATTCTCCTTTTAATACTTGTGAAAATCTAAGGTTTTTCCTTCCATTTTTATAAATAAAAGTTCAAATCATGAATTCAAATTTAATAATAATAATGATTAGAACAAATCCATTGACAACCATCCCAGAAACCCGGTGTCACAAGTACATGAGCAACTACTGATAAGAGAAATAAAATACAATATCCGCCCGAAATATAGTGGGCGGAAAGTAAATACAGTACATTGGAAGGAACTACTCTAGCTGTGGTCGCCTCAATGATGCGGCTCACCTAGTCCCAGCATCATCTATGCTGCTACACCCAATAGGCTGCTAGAGGTGTATGTATACCTGTGCAACAAAAAATGCACAGAAGTGTAGTATGAGTACGTAATCAACGTGTACTCAGTGAGTATCCCACCTAATTCCGAAGGGGTAGAG
Source organism: Nicotiana glauca (assembly GCA_026770625.1). NCBI lineage: Eukaryota > Viridiplantae > Streptophyta > Magnoliopsida > Solanales > Solanaceae > Nicotiana > Nicotiana glauca. Next base: position 54,679 of record MU684573.1, read on the forward strand.
ACGAGATGGTCAACTCTGACACACTCTAATGGTCCAATGATCATTCATTCTCAATATACATATTAAACCGTGGATTTATTCTTCATAGACATGATTCTAATCCAGATAGAGGAAATGAATAAACACGTAGTTCTTTCATAGGAAAAGAATTCCCGAATTTCTCTTTAAAACATAATCCAAATATATTTAAGCCACAAAAGGGCAATAATAACTTAATTAAGTTCAGGCAGCAACACAGGCATGCACAAATCATACCGAGACGACGGCCCGATCCAACAGAAATAAATGTGTACTTGCTGAGGGTCGACGGCGCGCCTATAGATGCATCTATTAATCTGCTGAGGCGTTCGGCCCGGTCCAAAATAAACACACACAGACAGACAATCAGTCAAGAATTCAACGTGGAGTAATTATGACAGAAAGGTTAATTATCTTTAATAATTTGAGAAAAATGAAGCTTAAGTCTCTTTAGAAATCCATTTATTAAATTAAATGTGACTTGTTACCCCGCTCGCAAATCATCCATGTGGCGCGGGTACACATAAGATACATGCTCAGTTACCCAATTAGAATTTTATCGAGGAACAATTATTCAAATAAACCAATTCTCTGTTTAACAATTCAGGAAATGATGTTTAATCTCTTTTTAAATTCGTTTACTAATCAAAGGTGATTTAAACAATCCAAGTCATCAATGAGTTCATAATTTATTCAATTATAACATGCTTTTGGGTCCTAGACTACCCGGACAATTGCATGATAGTAGCTACGCACGGGCTCTCGTCACCTCGTGCATATGTAGCCCCCACAAACAGGAGCACATAATCATTCACTTCACCTATGGGGTAAATTCCACCTCACAAGATTAGAAAGGAGACTCACCTCGCTCCGAAGATCCGCAACCGGCAATCTACATTCCTCCGAAGACTTGAACCAATGCGCAGAGCTCCAAAACTAGCCAAATAACGGCAACCCAATGAGAATATACTCAAATACTTGCTAACAATTCGAACTATTCAATTTCCCAACTCCGTTTGGTGAAATGACCAAAATGCCCTCGGGCCCACGTGCCCGGAATCCGAAATTTTTCGAAGATAAAGATTACCCATAACCTTAGGAACTCAAACATATAATTTTCTCCTAGTTCCATACTCAAAATCGTGGCTAAAATCCAAGATTATAATTTTCTAGGTTTCTAACCAAAACCCCAATATTTACACTAATTTCCATGCTTAATCTCATACATAATCAATGTATTTAGCTTATAATAGATGGGAATAACTTACCTTAACGTTGTTGATGAAGATCCTCCTTTGAACCCTCTAAAATCGCCAAATGAAGTGGGAGAAATGAGAGAAAATGGCCAAACATCCGATTTTAAAACAATGGTTCTGCCCCAGCTCTTTCCGCTTCTGCGGAATTATAGCCTCTTATGCGGCCCCGCTCTTGCGAAAATTAGGCCGCTTCTGCGTCTTCCCTGGCCTAGCCCAATTTCGCTTCTGCGATCTTTCCACCATAGATGCGGTTCCGCTTTTGCGGAAACCCAACCGCATCTCCGAACCCTTGTAGCTCCAGCCAAAACCGCTTCTGCGGTCTCCATTTTACACCTGCGTAACCTCTTCTGCGGTCCCCACTTCCGCAGAAGCGGAAATACCAGAAGCAGCAGCTTCAGCATTTCTTCAAACTCCGGATTGATCAGTTAGCCACCCGAAATCCACCCGAGGCCCCCGGGACCCTAACCAATCATACCAACCAATCCCAAAACACATTACAGACCTGCTCGAGGCCTCAAATCATATCAAACAACACCAAAATCACGAATTACACCTCAATTCAAGCTTTATGAACTTTGAAGTTTCCAACTTCTATTTCCGATGCTGAAACCTATCAAATCACGCCCGACTGACTTTAAATTTTGCACACAAGTCATATTTGACATTACGGACCTATTCCAACTTCTTGAATCGGATTCCGACCCCGATATCAAAAATTCCACTCTCGGTCAAACTTCTCAAAACCTTCAAATTTCTATCTTTAGCTAATGGCTTCAAAATGACCTACGGACCTCCGAATTCACTTCCGGTCGCGCCCCCAACTCCAGAATCACCATACGGAGCTACTACCATTCTCGGAATCCCAAACGGACATCGATAACGCTGAAATTCACTTCAAGCCAAACTTAAGAAATTTCTTCAAAAATGCTAACTTCCACAATAGGCACCAAAACGCTCCCGTGTCATCCAAAACCCAAACCGGGCATAGGCCCAAGTCTGAAATCATCATACGAACCTGCTGGAACCTTTAGATCCCGATTACGAGGTCGTTTACTCAAAAATCCAGTCTTAGTTCATTCTTTCAACTTAAAGCTTCTAAAATGGAATTTTCACTTAAATTCAACTCCGATCTTCCTGAATTTCAATTCCGACCATGCGAACAAGTCATAACACCTGAAATGAAGCTGCTCATGGCCTCAGATTGCTGTACGACGGGCTAGGGCTCAAAACGACCGGTCGGGTTGTTACACCGGGACATTCTAAAATGATATGGTACGCAATGACTTCATGTAGTGGTGGTAGCGTTGAGTCTTGCATTAAGACTCCATTTGCTCCAAAGTGTACATGAAAAGAAAATGAAAAATAAATAATTAGCGGCACATCTTGGAGCATGAAATAGATTACTAGGAAAAGTAGCCAAGTAGCTTCAATAATTTACACATATTTGCAGTCAACATACATGAATATATTCTAAATTAACTTTCAATTTTAAGGCTTCGGAGCAGCTAAAAATACATAAACTAACACATTTGTAAGAAAGGATTACAACTAAGTAATACTTGAATCGAAAGTAAAAAGAGAAGGTTGCTGACCTTCTTCAAGGAAGTGAACCGGGACTGACGAGGTCATTTCAGATCTACCACCCCTTATTTGCCAAGAATGTAAAAATGAAAATAAAAATATATTGAGCCAGAAATTATAAAGCTTGATATTAAAAGAAAAGCAGAGTATGATATGAACTAAGTTTTTGGGATTTCCTACTTGGTTTAGCTACACCCTAAGGAAGTATTTATAGATGGAAAGAGCTAGGCTTCGGTTTGAATTTCAAAAAAATTCAGAAGAATCACAGGTAAAAATTTAATTCAAATAATTCGTTTGAGTAGCTGGTTTTCCATGGTAGTAGGTGTAGCAGCAGAGACTTTATGAAGAGAGAGAAAGAGTTTTTTGAAAAAAAGGAGAAAATGGGGAAAATTCCAAATTTTTTAAAAAGCAAGGATTATGTGAAGGAAAGAGATTGTTCACGTGAAGAGGGAGAGGGGGGCTATTCTTTTGGCTATATTTAATAAACAAGCACATTCCTACTCTGTCTTACTAAATGAACTCATAAAAAAAGTGAAAAAAAAGTAGGAGGAAAACAACACGGAAATGAATGATCTAGTTTTGAAAAAAGAAGGAAAATAAATGACAGTCAGAAAGGGAGGAGAAAGGAGGGGGGACAACATGAGGAAAAGGGGGGTCTTTTGAAAAAGAAGGAAAAGAACATTGAAAGAAGGGGAAAAAGTTAGAAAAGTGAAAAAAAGGCAATAGGAGAAGGAGAAAATGGAGCAACTAGAAAATGTTTCTTGGACCGAAGCTTCGCGAATTTTTCGGACTCTCCAATTTTTATTCTCTATATCAATAAGCCAGACCACCATCAAGGGGGGGACGAAATTACTTTCTTCTTTGTATTTCTTTGTGCTTCCAACTTAAATTAGATTACATGCATAAAAATAGAAATGGTTTGCTAGATTTTAAATAAAGAAAACATAAATTCATAAAAAATAGAGATGTCGCTAAAGTTTAAAATCTTAATATATTCTAAAAAATAAAGTCAATACTTTATGACAGAAAAATATTACTTACTTGATAACTTTAAAGATTTGGCCATAATGATTAATAACTACAACAACAACAACAACAACAACAACAACAACAATAACAACAACAGCAACAACAACAACAACAACAATAATAATAATAATAATAATAATAATAAATATAGTAATATTACTTGTATTGATAATAATGACAATAACGACAACTATAATAATAATAATGATGATGATAATAATAATAATAATAATAATAACTATTATTAAGATATTGGAAATTTAAAGAAATAGTTTGGAAGAAAGGAGGGACAAAATTGGATGTCAACAGCTGCCCCTCTTTGACCGGAGACGATGAAAGAGTTTTTTTGCAAAGAATATTGACTTAATAGCCAATTTTGTCCCGACCATCAAGGTTGAAATGAGACAAAGGGGACGTAAAAAAAATGATTGTGGCCGAACACCGGTTTGGAGTTGCCTACATATCTCGGGTTTCACGAGAATCAGGCCATATGTTGTTTAAGACTTATGGTACCCTGGAGTAGAACTCACTTATCGATGCAGATCTTAAAATATTGCTCGAGTGTCGAATAATAGAGATACTGGGTGATTACAAAAAAGTTGTTTGAAATAAGAATTTGATTATGAATTTTGAAAATCGAGCCAAGTGGAGTTCGAAGTAGATCCTTGACCTTCGTTGGAGAGTTTGGTATTCCTCCATAATAAACTACCCTAGTTCACTGCTAAGATATAGTTCTACGTTGCACTATATTTCCTGCAAATCTTAACAATGCTAAAATATTCGTTAGGAAATAAGATGCAATATGCCATGAAAGTAATCTTACGAAAATAATATTTATGCATTAATTCATAAGAAAAGTGATTTTCTTTTTTAGTAATCCACTAGGCAGTGCCTAGGGCTAGTTTGTCACGACCCAAAATTCACTAAAGGTCGTGGTGGCGTCGGATACCGCCGTCAGGCTAGCCAACTCAAATACTTAATTAAATTTCATTTTTAACACTTTTGAAATCCAGGATTTTTCATTTATTATTAAGAGATTTTAAAGGCTATAGTTTCAAGTCAAATTTAAATGTTGAACAGTTAATACAATACTTCAAACCATCCCAGAACCCGGTGTCACAAGTGCATGAGCAACTACTGATAAGGAAAATAAAATACAACATCCGTCAGGAATACAGTGGATGGAAAGTAAATACAGTACACTGGAAGGGACTACCCTAGCTGCGGTCGCCTCGAATATAATAATTCCTAACCCTGAACGAAAAGTTGACAAAAACGCCCTCGAGCCCCCAGAATCCGAAATTCCTCGAATATAAAGTTTACCCACGAACTCACGAACTCAAATATATGATTTTCTCTTAATTCCATACTCAAAATCATGGTCAAAATCCAAGAACACTAATTTCCTAGGTCTTCCTCTAACCCTTAATTTTCTACAATTTTCCAAGTCTAAATCCATGTATAAACCTTGTATTTAACTCAAAACTAACATAAATTACTTACCTCATGACAAGTGACAAAAATGGCACCTCCAAGGTGCTCCCCATCGACTCCAATGGCAGAAAAATGGGGTTGAAATGAACTCAACCCCGAACTTTAAAAGACCTCACTGCCTCAGCTGCTTCCACTTCTGCGGAATTACTTCCGCCTATGCGGTTTCGCTTTTGCGGTCAAAAGTTCCGCTTCTGCGGTCCTGGGCCCCAGCCCAATTTCCGCTTCTATGGATGGCCCACCGCATATGCGGTTCCGCTTTTGCGAATATTGGGCCCCTTCTGCAGTCCACCCTGGGCCTCCCTGTTTTGCTTCTGCGACCAGCCTCCCGCAGATGCGGTTCCGCTTCTACGAAACTTTGACCGCATCTGCGGTCCTCCCCAGAATCCCCCTTCCGCTTCTTCGTCTCCCTCTCCGCTTCTGCGGTCCCATTTGCATAGAAGCGGAAATACCAGCAACCAGCAAACCTCAGCCTTCTTAAAAATCCATTTTCGATCCGTTAACCACCCGGAATCCACCCGAGGCCCCCAGGACCTCAACCAAACCTGCCAACCAATCCCAAAACACATTACGGACTTGCTCGAGGCCTCAAATCATGTCGAACAATGTTAAAATCATGAAACAACCTCCAATCCAAGCTTTATGAACTTTGAACTTTCCAACTTCTATTTTCGATGTTTAAACCTATCAAATCATGTACGATTGACCTCAAATTTTCCAACAAGTCATATTAGACATAACGGACTTACTCCAACTTCCGGAATCGGATTTCCACCCCGATATCAAAAAGTCTACTTCCGGTCAAACTTCTAAAAAACCTTCAAATTTCTATATTTAGCCAAATGGCTTCAAAAATGACCCACGAACCTCCGAATTCACTTCCGATCGCGCTCCCAACTCCAGAATCACCATACGGGGCTACTCCCAGTCTCGGAATCCCAAATAAACATCGATAACACTGAAATGCACTCCAAGCCAAACTTAAGAAATTTCTTCCAAAAACGCTAACTTCCACAATATGCGCCAAAACGTTCCCGGGTTATCTAAAACCCGAACCAGGCATACGCACAAGTCCGATATCATCATACGAACCTGCTGGAACCTTGAGATGCCGATTCTGAGGTCGTTTACTCAAAAATCCAATCCTAGTTCATTCTTTCAACTTTAAGCTTCTCAAATGAGAATTTTCATTTAAATTTAACTCCGATCCTCCTGAATTTAGATTCCGACCATGCGAACAAGTCACAATACCTGAAATGAAGCTGCTCATGGCCTCAGACTGTTGAATGATGCGTTAGAGCTCAAAACGAGCGGTCGGGTCGTTACATTCTTTCCCACTTAAACATACGTTCGTCCTCGAACGTGCTGAGAACTACACTGGAGTATTCTGAAATCACTGTTTAGCACCTCATGCACCTTCCCATGCTATCACAACTCAGTTGAGCACATTAGCTAGAAAAATTCCGAAGATATTCTCTTCTACTCAAGCAATTAAGCCTTAGAGCTCAATTCCAACATCCGGAATTCTATGCCAGGCCTGTTTCCAACATACGATCACCTTATCAATCACTATACGATGTACTCAAACATGACTTCATAACTCTGCTATATTCACACTTTGCATCACTTTATTCATAGGACCATAATAACATTTCTGTTTGAATTAATCGAAATTCCACGAATCTGATGCTCCCATTGCACCTCATGACCTGCATAGGTCTTACTCTAACTACTAGAATACCGACATGACGGATGAGATGCCGAAATTCATAATCAACTGCCGAGTCAACCAATCATCGAGTTTATACTTCTGACAAGAAACATTACCACATTCTGAACCAAATAATGATCTTCGCTCCTTAATATACTTCATATATTCATTTTGCACTGATCCTAAATCCCACAATCTCATTTTACCCAGTACGAACTGCTCCAGCAATAAGCCACTTAGAATGCGATCACAAGTCTCATATGACGCCACAATGTGCTAATAGGCCACTAATCCAAACCCAACACCAACAGGAAATCGAACTCTGGAAGGAATCACCTAACCCCCGCACTACTACGAACTTTCCTTAGAAAATAGGAAGCGAAACACACAAAAACTAACATATAGAGGACCAGACTCGACATCACACAGTTGCAGCATGCAACCCGATCTAAATAACATACCCATGGCGGCGTGCCACCCGATCCACACTAGATCTCACATAAGGAGATTGTACTTCGAGCTAAATCTGCTCATTATAATAAAAATATCAAATTTTGATCGCAAGCACGCTAAGTGCATAATACCATCCTTGAGAAAACACATAGCGCTATAGGCTACAAAACTCAAGCGCAACTAAGGTGTGATACAAGATCTAAATCTCAAGAGCCATCCAGCTCACATAACATCATCGCAACGTGGAACCTCAGCACATAAGAATTTACTAAGTCGTCTCACGACATATACGGCGAAATACATCATTACTTGGAATAGCTGATGCAAATATAACACCTTGATTGTTACTCCATAGGGAACGCTCGCTGAAATGAACACAACTGGCCTGATATAAAGCCATGTTCACAAATAAATCAATCCACCGATCTCAAGCCGATTTCTGATTGCACCAACTTGGCCAATGACCTTTCAAAGGTCCGTAGTAACTCCATTTTGCCTCATATCACGTAAGAATAACCATCATAACCGGAGCAAACCTCCACGGTTCATAACCCAATAAACAAAGTGCCCTCCAGGCATAAATTCTCAAATTAATGATATTACCACAATCCTCATACTTGGTTTAAATCTTTAATCAACCAAGTGACTTCATGTCACACTTATACAATCTTCCCGTGGGACACGCTCCCATAATCTTCCAAAATAAATAACGGGTCAGCACATATAAATTATCGGACACACTAACATTGAAAAGCGATCAAGAATTCTTAACCAGGATGCAAAGCCTCTTTCACAACACATCACTCCCAGGGGACGCTAATGACAATACCAATTTACTTTAATCCTTCAACCCTTTCCTTGCTCATCCGAGCCCGTGACATCCTTGTCAACACTGAACTGTAACCTTGATCCTCACTTTGTATTTCCATGCTACTCACTGCACCCAGCGTGCCAACATATGATAGAACACAATTTTTCATCATAACTCCGAAATCATTAATATTTTCACTTTCATCATATAAGAACCTTGCATATAACTCACTTCAGGAGAATCATAGCAAAACACATGTAATTTCCCATAACCATATAATATGCAAATTAGCAAGTAGTGGTCCAAGCCACCATAGCCCTTCCGGAATCCGCTTCCACTTAACAAGCCATAAAAGAAGAATGCCCCTGATAAATCATCAATCACGGCGGCAAAGAGTCCTCACACATACTGCCACAAATCATACACATAACTCGATCATACTAAATAAACTGATCACATGCCCCAATATGCCAATTCAACTATGGCTAATCAATTTACCTTCTTCCAATTCCTCCTTGCTTGCCTAAAAAAATATGACTAACTCCACTTTACACATAACATACTCAATCTACACTCACCTCGAGTGTCTTTGAATCACGAGACCGGGCTGTCTCAGTTCCCACAAACTATTTCATAACACCCAAATACTATAACACAAGCCAAACATCCTGGAACATTCTGTGCCTCTTCTCATAAACTGCTACAATGCTTGATTCTTAATTGTACTTATAGGTTCGAATTCATTGGGCACCACACTTTAACTTCTGAATTCACTAGGACCATTATTGAGAGCCACCCGCTCTGATTTGGTCTCGAATATAACTCACTCTATAGATCTTAAAACACACGAGTGCCCTCTCGGCAAAACACCGGGCGAAAATCGCTTTCTCTGAAACTTTTATCCATACAAGGCATAAATCTTGAACCTTTTTCCATGTCCGGACATGAGCCAATAAGGCCAACCATTGCATGCCTCCAACAATTCATTTTCCTGAATTACCACTTATGGTCTTTTCTCAAAGCTGAAACAATCCATCAATATGCTAATAACCAGAAATCATGCAAGTAATTAATCATACAACTCAATCACAAGAGGTGGGACTCTCTCACTTAGCTTGAAGCCATCATTTTACCATTCTTGAGTTCGCCCGGCCTTTTTACCCTTTATTGACATAACCTCCCGTCATAAGTTATCAAAATTTCTTGGAATCTTCCTGTAAATCCATATCTTTCATATTCTGAATCATTAACCACATTCGCACGACCGATCTTTTTGTTGAACAACCAATATAATTCTTTGCAGAAGCTTCGCCAACCACGCGATCGCTAACCTGCTCACGGGGAATAACTCACCTAGGGGAATCACCTCCCGATATCTTCCCACACCGCTGCACGGGGTACATTTACTATGACGCCAATAGCCCATCCTGAGTCCGAGCTCAACTTCCAGTTGCATAAGTCCATTCGCCCCTCACGGACATCAATTAAATGTGCGGCAACATCCTTCCAAATTCAGGGTTATGCTGCACCCTCCTATATTTCGAGCAGCTCATTTCCGCCATATCCATCTTTTGACATATAATACCCCATCCTTCAAATCATACCCGCAGACTTCAATCACCAATCATTAAAATCCCCAATTCGATCCAAACTCTCCTTAGGGCGCGTAATCTCCCTACTACCAAGCCCATATGCAACACCCGCCACTCTCCTACTTTTGCGAAACTCATCTCCTTAATCGATCACTCGACCTTTCTCCTCATACTTGGCCTTCTAGAAATTTTAAACACCGCCTGGAACTTCCCACATGTCCTTCCTCATACTTTGCTGCTCAATTGTTGCCTTAAATAGAATCTATCTTCGTGGCACTTGAACCCACCATTGCTACTAGCTTTAAACCTTTCCAAAGGTCATCTTTATCGATCCGTCAACATTAGAAATTCTGATTCGATCTTAAACCACTGCACCATGCGATATCTGACAGTCATAACTCCAATACTAGTTCACAATATCCTGCCATAAAGGCGAATAGTAGCAGATTATAACATCGACAAACTTAGTACGTCCAATTAGGACGACAGCACCCCAGTGGAGAGAAGAACTCCACCACGTTTGCAATTACCACATTTCATTACTTCCACCAGTGCACTTCTGATCATTCTCAGTTCATTTGACTTTCCCCTGCCGGGAATGAAATACTGAATCCCTTGATTACATACTGAGTAAACCTCCCTTCAATTCATTCACTGCCCCGACACGTGGGCAAACACCCTACCATCACCATACCATTGCGGGATAATTATTCATAAGTATCATGGCAACCTATGCCTAGCCTCAAGGCTCTTAGAAGTTCTGTTACTGAGCTAAAACAATAGAATATCCCTCCAAAATGCGACGATAATAGTCCAATCAACTATAAAGGAAAAATCATCCCGCACCACATTTGTAGTGCCATTACAATCCATCAATTTTTGATTTATAACAAGCACTCGCGTCGTGTAAGATTGAGTAGGAAGAAATCAAAGGCATAAGCCGCAAAGGAATCAAACCGCACGAAAAGGAAATCAAGAAGGGAAGTACTCCTAACAGTCTCGTAGCCTCCCGAGGATAAGTACAGACGTCTCCGTACCGATCCGCGAGACTCTACTAGACTTGCTCATGACTCGTGACACCGACAGGAACCTAGTGTTCTAATACCATGTTGTCACGACCCAAAATCCACAAGGGTCGTGCTGGTGCCAGACACCGCCATCAGGCCAGCCAACTCAAATACTTAATTAAGTCTCATTTTTAACACTTTTTAAATCCAGGATTTTTCCTTTATTATTAATAGATTTTAAAGGATATAGTTTCAAGTCAAATTTAAATGTTGAACAGTTAATACAATACTTCAAACCATCCCAGAACCCGGTGTCACAAGTGCATGAGCAAAATAAAATGCAACATCCGTCTGGAATACAGTGAACAGAAAGTAAAAACAGTACACTGGAAGGGACTACCCTAGCTGCGGTCGCCTCGAATAATGCAACTCACCTAGTCCCAGAAACGTCCGTGCTGCTACGCCCAGTATGTTGCTAGTGGTATATATACCTGTGCAACAAAAATTCACAGAAGTGTAGTATGAGTATGTAATCAACGTGTACTTAGTGAGTATCCCGCCTAATCCCGAAAGGGTAGAGACGAGATGGTCAACTTTGACACACTCAAATGGTCCAATGATTAGTTATCCTTAATATACATATGATTTATTTTATAAACATGATTCTAATCGAGATAGAGGAAACAAATAAACACGTAATTCTTTCATAGAAGAATTTCCAGAGTTTCTCTTTAAATATAATCCAAATATTTTTAAGCCACAAAGGGCAATAATAACATAATTAAGTTCAGGCAGCAACACGAGCATGTGCAAATCATACTGAGGCGACGGCCCGATCCAACAGAAATAAATATGCACTTGCCGAGGGTCGATGGCGCGCCTATAGATGACTATTAATCTGCTGAGGAATTCAGCTCGTTCCAAAATAAACACACAGAGACAGACAATCAGTCAAGAAGTCAACATGGAGAAATTATCCAAGAAAGGCCAATTCTCTTTAATAATTTGAGAAAACGAAGCTTAAGTCTTTTTAGAAATCCATTTATTAATTTAATGTGATCTAAGCAATTCAAGCCATCAATGGGTTCACAATTAATCCAAGTATACATGCTTATGGGTCCTAGACTACCCGGACAATAGCATGATAGTAGCTACGCACAGACTCTCGTCACCTCGTGCCTACGTAGCCCCCACAAATAGGAGCACATAGCCAGTTTAATTCACCTATGGCGTAACTTCCTCCTTAAAAGATTAAAAAGGAGACTCACCTCGCTCCGAAGATCCACAACTGCCATTCCAAATTCTTCCGAAGACTTGCACCAACGCACAATGCTCCAAAACTAGCCAACGATCATATAAATCCATTAATATATACTTAATTATAATTTACAACCCAATTTATAATAATTCCTAACCCCGAACAAAAAGTTTACAAAAATTCCCTCGGGCCTACGTGCCCGGAATCCAAAATTTCTCGAAGATAAAGTTTACCCATGAACTCACGAACTCAAATATATGATCTTCTCTTAATTCCATACTCAAAATCATGGTCATAATCCAAGAACACTAATTTCCTAGGTCTTCCTCTAACCCTCAATTTTCTACAATTTTCCAAGTCTAAATCCATGTATAAACCTTGTATTTAACTCAAAACTAACATAAATTACTTACCTCATGACAAGTGACGAAAATGGCACCTCCAAGTTGCTCCCCATCGACTCCAATGGAAGAAAAATGGGGTTAAAACGAACTCCACCCCGAACTTTAAAAGACCTTACTGCCTCAGCTGCTTCCGCTTCTGCGAAATTACTTCCACCTATGCGGTTCTGCTTTTGCGGTCAAAAGTGTTGCTTCTGCGGTCCTGGGCCCCAGCCCAATTTCAGCTTCTGCGGACGGCCCACCATACATGCGGTTCCGCTTTTGCGGATTTTGGGCCGCTTCTGCGGTCCACCCTGACCTCCATGTTTCGCTTCGGCGACCAGCCTCCCGCAGATGCGGTTCCGCTTCTGCGAAACTTTGACCGCATCTGCGGTCCTCCCTAGATCCCCCTTCCGCTTCTGCGTCTCCCTCTCCACTTCTGCGGGGCAGCTTCTGCTGTCCCATTTCCGCAGAAGTGGAAATACCAGCAACCAGCAAACCTCAGCCTTCTTAAAAATCCATTTCGATCCGTTAACCGCCCGGAATCCACACGAGGCCCCCGGGACTTCAACCAAACCTGCCAACCAATCCCAAAACATATTACGGATTTGCTCGAGGCCTCAAATAACGTCGAACAATGTTAAAATCATGATTCAACCTCCAATCCAAGCTTTATGAACTTTGAACTTTCCAACTTCTATTTCCGATGTTTAAACCTATCAAATCATGTCCGATTGACCTCAAATTTTCCAACAAGTCATATTAGACATTACGGACCTACTCCAACTTCCGGAATTGGATTTCGACTCCGATATCAAAAAGTCCACTTCAGGTCAAACTTCTCAAAAACCTTCAAGTTTCTATCTTTAGCCAAATGGCTTCAAAATGACCCACGAACCTCCGAATTCACTTCTGATCGCGCTACCAACTCCAGAATCACCATACGGGGCTACTCCAAGTCTCGGAATCCCAAACGGATATCGATAACGCTGAAATGCACTCCAAGCCAAACTTAAGAAATTTCTTCCAAAAATGCTAACTTCCACAATAGGTGCCAAAACGCTCCCGGATTATCCAAAACCCAAACCGGGCATACGCCCAAGTCCAATATCATCATACGAACCTGCTGGAACCTTCAGATCCCGATTCTGAGGTCGTTTACTCAAAAATCCAATCCAAGTTCATTCTTTCAACTTTAAGCTTCTTAAATGAGAATTTTCATTTAAATTTAATTCTGATCTTCCTGAATTTAGATTCTGACCATGCGAACAAGTCACAATACCTGAAATGAAGCTGCTCATGGCCTCAGACTGCTTAACGATGTGCTAGAGCTCAAAACAACTGATCGGGTCGTTATATTGTTTTTATATATATAAAATTCAAAAGCGAATTTATTGTGCAAACATATAAAAATAATTTTATGGTGATATATTTTATGGTCGGCAACGGCACATGAAAATTAATTTATAAAGATAAATGCATTTGGCAATGATTTATGAAAGATATATTTTGGCAATATTTATGCAAGCGGAATCACTCGGGTCGAAATAAATTAAAAATCCTTTTGAGGAAGAATTAACTTCAATATCTTATTTGAGGGCGGATTGACCCAATATATCATATTTGAGGGCGGATAGACCCGATATATAATATTTGAGGGCGGATAGACCCGATATATCCTATTTGAGGGTGGATGAACCCAAAATCTCCTATTTGAGGGCGGATAGACCCGATATATCCTATTCGAGGGTGGATGGACCCGATATATCCTATTGGAGGGTGGATATACCCGATATATCCTATTTGAGGGTGGATAGACCCGATATATCCTATTTGAGGTCGGATAGACCCGATATATCCTATTTGAGGTCGGATAGACCCGATATATCCTATTTGAGGGCGGATGGACCCGATATATGGTGCTTGATTTGTAATTATAAAAATTAATACAGTGTGAGAAGCTTGATATGGTGCCCAATTTGTAATGGTGATGCAAAAATCCTGGTGCGATGACTTTGTAGTAGCTAATATCCGCGGCGCGGAGGGCTTGATGTAGTGCCTTTACAGAAGAAAATATTCAAGGAGCGGTGCCAATAATTTGGGAATTGCATGCTGAATTTTATTATTAGTAAATTTCTGCCCTCAAAGAAAACTATAAGTTTTAAATATAATTTGCGATAACTCGGCTTGATCACCATGTTGCACTATATTTCCTGCAAGGCAAATTCGTCAGTAGAGTAGATATTGAAATGAAATATGTTGTAAAGTAACCTTTATAAAAATGACATATTTTGGGCATTTGCTTATACAATACGGCCTAGTCGGCCAAAATGATTTGATAAAAATATAGCTTTTATGCCAATGATTATTTTTAATAATAACATGTCGTTTACAAATGTGCTTTGCAATGATTTATGATAATGATGCATCTTAGTAATGACATTAAAACATGACCATCTAGGTCGAAATAAATTAATGGAAAGCATGTGAATATGTACTAAAGTGTCCTATTGTCCAGGTGGACAACCTTAATATCCTATTATCAAGTGGAAAACCTTGTGTCATGTTGAAGGCGGACAAGCCTAAATATCATATTAAAGGAAAATGTGCTTAAATGTCCTATTAAAGGCGGACGAGCCTAAATGTCATAAAGGCAAGCATGCTTAAATATTCAATTAAAGGCGGGTAAACAAAAATTTTAATGCATAAATGTCCTATTGAAGGCGGACAAGCCTAAATATCATATTAAAGGCAAGCGTGCTCAAAATCTCAATTAAAGGCGGATAAACATAAATATTGAATGCATAAATGTCATGTTAAAGGTGGACAAACCTAAATACTATATTAATAGACAAACATGCTTTAAAATCCAAATAAAGGCGGACAAACCTAAATTTTAATGCATAAATGTCGTATTGAAGGCGGACAAGCCTAAATATCCTATTATCAGGTAGACAACCTCATGTCCTATTATCAGGCGGATAACCTTATGTCCAACTATCAGACGGACGACCTCATGTACAACTAACTAGGTGGACTACCTCATGTCCTATTACGAGGCGGACTACCTTATTTCCTATTATCAGGTGGACTACCTTATGTCCTATTATCAGGTGGACAACCTCATGTCCTATTAATCAGGTAGACTACCTTATGTCCTATTATCAGGCAGACTACCTCGTGTCCTATTAATCAGGCAGACTACCTCGTGTCCTATTAATTAGGTGGACTACCTCATGTCCTATTATCAGGCGGACAACCTTGTGTCCTATTATCATGTGGACAACCTCTTGTCCTATTAATCAGGCGGACTACCTCATGTCCTAGTAATCAGGTGGACTACCTCATGTCATATTATCATGCGGACGACCTCATGTCCTATTAATCAAGCGGACTACCTCATGTCCTGTTAATTAGGCGGACTACCTTATGTCCTATTATCAGGTGAACTACCTTATGTTCTATTATCAAGCGGACTACCTTATGTCCTATTATCAGGCCGACTACCTCGTGTCCTATTATCCGGTGGACTACCTCGTGTCCTATTAATCAGGCGGACTACCTCGTGTCCTATTAATCAAGTGGACGACCTTTTTGTCCTATTATTAGGTGGACGAACCTAGATGCATGGTGCTTGATTTGTAATTTGAAGCGTTGGTGCGGTGCAGAAGCTTGGTGCAATGCTTGATCTATAGTTGTGTAATGCGATGCGAATAGCTTGGCATGGTTACTTCGAAGTAACATATATTGATGGTGCAATGCAGAGAGCTTGGTGCAATGATTTTGTAATAACAAATGATACGATGCAGAGTGCTTGACGCAATGCTTTTGTAGTAGTGAATATTCCTAGTGCAATGCTAACAGTTGTTGGATCTTCATACTGAAATTTTTCTATTAATAAACTCCTGCATTTAAAGAAATATTATAAGTTTCAAAGCTTGATTTGTGCTGGCTTGGCTTCATCCTTTGCTTTCTATGAATCTTGCGGCTTCTAACTTGCTGATGAGATTTGTGATAGCTTGTAATATTCAAGAATAGCTAAATTATGACCCTGCGCCACTCAAAGAAAATTCATTAGTATAAAAGAAAATGGTTGCCTTGCATTGGATATCAAAGTTTGGCTTTGAATCTGCAACTTGTTGTTATGGCATTCTGGAATTTTCTGTTGTGCTTTTACCAAATATGTGGCTCGAGATTTCATTTTTTGTTTTGTCGAATGATAAAGATCCTTCTGCAAAATTTTCCCCGGTTTTGGCTTTTGGAGTAAATAGGATTTTATTATGATGAGACTGAACCCATAAGACTGCCTATGTATCCCCTCTTAAACGGGAATCATGTCAAAAAGTATTTCATTTTGTAAAAGCAAGGCATGATTACAAAAATAGCTACTCATATGATGATAGTTGCAAAATGATAATGCCAGCAATGCAAGGTGAACTAGTCCAAATGACGTTTGTTCATCAGACGCCTAACCACGCTCGGTATATTGCTTGTGCTGCGACTAATTGCATTTGAGATATTTTTTCCAACTGGTAGGTGCACTCCCAGTTTGTTAGCATCAATTAAATTCTGAATCTTATGTTTTAATGCTAGGCATTCTTCTGTATCATGGCCTTGAGCATTTGAATGGTAGGCACAATACCTGGAAGGATTAAATAATGGATGCGAGGGGTTGAAAATTCTTCCTGTTCTTGGTTGCATAATTCCTGAGGCATTCAATTGAGCGAATATACTAGAGATTGATTCAGTCAAAGGTGTGAAGTTGCAGGGCTTCCTTTTCTTTGATGGGAGAGAAACTAACTTGTTTTTGTGGATATTGATGTCGAATGCTTTGTTAGCGAGGAGGCTGGAGATGCATGTTGCGAGCGTTAGAGATGGCATGATTTTGCAAGAGCTGGTGATCATGATTGCATTGCGGTTGATGCATAGTCATGGCAAGTGAGGCATTTTCCTTCTCTTTACCTTTCCAATTTTCTGGCATCTCTGGTTGTAAAGCATGATTGATAGTCTGTATGTTAACCTTTCCTTCTTTGATGTCGCTTTCTAGGAAGTCCCCGACTCTAATAAAGTCTGAGAAATTACGCACGTTTGCAGTAGCCAACTTTTCATAATATATGCTATTTTGAATGTCAATGAAGATTGAGATCAACTCTTTCTCGGATAGCATAGGGTGGACCTTCGAAGCTTCAACTCTCCATCGGATTGCATAATCCTGAAAAGATTCATGTGGCATTTTATCTATTTTGTACAGGCTATGCATGTCTGGATCAGCTCCAAGGTTGAACTCATATTGCTTTACAAAATCGTGAGCCATATCATCCCACGTGTGCCATTTACTAAAATCTTGTTTTGTGTACCAAACAAGTGTAGGTCCTGATAAGCTTTGAATAAATAATTTCATCTGAATCGACTCATTGTGCCCGATACCAAGTAATCTGCTACAGTAGTCCTTTAAATGAGAAATGGGATTGCCCTTCCCGTTGAAAGTATTAAACTTTGGCATCTGGTACCCAGGTGGGAGTTCTACATCTGGCTGCAGGCATAATTCTTTATATCGTAGAATTTGGTTATTTCTTAATTGCAATTCTTCTCCAATGAATTTCTTTAAATCATAGAGATCGTTATCCAAATCTTTACAACAAATTTGCTGGATTTCTTTTCCATATTTCTTATGAGAGCTAACTGCTAGTTGGTTTTGCTTGCTTTCTTCAAATGGAGTTGTGGTTATAGGAGGCATTATCATGACTTGATTGGGGTTTCAGGTTAATGGAACTTGTGTATAGATTGAATAAGTAGGTGCTGGGCAAGGGGATATGGTTAAGCAAATATTTCAGTTTGAGCTAGATGCAGAGGTTGCATTTGGAAAAAGGTTGAAAGTTCTTCCTAGATTAAACAATAAGTTTCTTTGTACCACATTTGCCTCAGTATCTTTACCTTCTACTTGCAACAATCTCATACCGCTATTGAATGCTTCAAATCTGTCTGCCATTATAACTTTGTCCTTTATGCAGATTCGCAGCCAAAATAGTATTCAAAGCTAGGAAACCTTTAAAGGCAAAAATAAAAATTTTATACAAAAGCAAACTGTTAGCGTATTCATCACAATGAAATAAATGCACAAAATACTAAAGTATATAACTAGATAGATTAATTCATAATATGGTTAAGTAGAAGCCCTAAACTGGAAACGGGGCTTAAGTTGCAAAATGGATGGACGAGAATGACTTGTTATCTAGAAGGCTCTAACGAACAAGATTTGTTATCATGGAAGCAAATTGATTTGAAATTTTATGAAAGGTTGACTCATGTCGAACATTAAAGCTTTAGCTCTAGCATATGTTTTTGTCATTTCATGACTCTGGCGTACTTTAAAATATTATCCCAATCTTTAGGAAGTCTCTAATGACTACTCGATGGAATGATTTCATGTTTAGCATACTCAACCTGCATGCCAAGAATCTGCTACAATTTTTTTTTTGTGAAGAAAAATGAAAATTTTTGCTATAATGTGACCAAGCCTTATATAGACTGTGTTTGAAAGAGGCCAGAGAGGAATAATTTTGACGTTGAAAATAATATTTGGCTGTTTGAATCATTGGCAAATCATAAAGTTGTCGAGGCCTGGGAATACAGTGTCAACCGTTTTGGGATTTATGGGATAGTACCTCGACTCACGTGCCAAAAAATTTGAATTAACGGGTGCATGAAGATTAATCTCGACGACCCGAAATAAGACGATATAGACACTTGAATTGAGTAGGTGAAAATATTTAGAATAATTTAACGATGCAAAGTGACCAAAATAGTGACATTTTATTGCTCGGTAGATTGCGCAAGTTTGGACATCTACCAATTTGTAAATGAGAATTGGCACGAATGTTGAAATTCTAAGAGATATGAAGCTATGAGACAAATATTAGAGATGCAAGATTGTGCGAGAATTTGGACAAATTGAAAAATTATGTAAGGCACGAGTGACAATATTTTAAAAAAAATTTAACTACATTTATAAGAAAAGAACGCAAATAAAATCAACTAACGAAATTAGATGGACAAAATATTTTCTAATTATAAAAGATTATGCCAGTTTTTAAACAAGTAGGAATGATATCTTTCTATGGGAAGTGAGATGCTCATTGTTGTCTAAAGAAAATTCTTAATGCTAGTTTAAGGCACGAATATCAATGAGTGTTCATGATGAACCGAGCTTACTAAAGATTTTGCGGGAAAAATGCCCTACATTATAAGAAATAGAAGATCTTGCCCAAAGACAAAGAATTGGAGTAGATCTAAGGGAAGTTTGAACCTAACTGGTGCTCTAGAGTCATTATGAGTAGAATGATTGGTGATTATTATTATTAATTCATGAAAATAATATAAAATACACAAATGAAAAAATATACGAACAAATAAAAGTATATATTTAAATAAAGATATAAGCAAGTTGGATAGTTAATCCTTTTCTGAAAAATAACAGATAATGTTAGTAAAAATAATATATTCGAGTAAGTAATATAGCAAGTAAGCAAGCAAGCAAGTAGGCAAGCAAATCATGTAACAAGCAAGTAGGCAAGCAAAGCATGTGACACATTCCAAAGAGCAGATAATAGCGCGTCCTAATACGTGGGGGCCTCTTTCTGCCGGAGGTAGGCCTAATGTATTATTTGGAAGATAACTATTCCATTATGCATCATCTCATTTCTATAATTAATTAAGTAATTCTATTTTTTAAAAGCAAATAAATAGTAAAATATAACTGCTTAAACATATTTCTTTTTCTTCTTTTTTAAAAGAGGTTGTATTTTCATCAAAAGAATAAAAGTATAATAAAATATATTTATTATAATTAATTAAGTAAGTAATTTTATTTTTCAAAATCAAAAAGAAGTACATGAATTGCTTAAGCCATTTTATTTATTTTTACGTAAAGAAAATCAAAAGAAAGTACAATAAAAGATATTTTTGTCATGCGTAAACTTCTCGTTGTTCCACAAAATTATGTCATTTGAAAACTTTACACATGTTATAAAAAGATAGTCATGCTCCTTTAACTAGGATTTAATTAATTTAAAGTAAATAATCCACATAATCGGCATGTTTAACCTTCAAATAATGCACATAAATATGATAAGTGGCACTTGGGATTGAAAACCACTTGGACATTTAGGTAAGGTTAACTAATGAATTTAATACACCTCAGGTATTAAGCCACCTAGGGTTAAAATGATGTATGCTCTTAAATGGGTTTTGGTTTAGATCTATTTTAGCTTGACTAAGAGTGGGTTTTCTAGACTGGTCTGCTCCCAAGTAGACAACTTGAGAGTGGAAAGCCTGTGACTGTCGACTGTACCGTTGATCGACTTACCCATGAACTTTCCCCTAAAAAGTATTTTTAGTAGTGCACGGCCGCAAACCGTGTAACCTCTAGGTGTGTGTTTTATGTGAATAATCCAAAAGTGGAGAAAGTGAAACGGAATGACAATTTATATAAAGTAATAAGAACATATAAATAATTTATAAAATAAAGTTTATCATATAAAGGCAATTCAAATAATCATCATAACAATTACAAATTAATTTTAATATAAACCTAAGTTTTTTGTGGTTAAGAACCTCGAATTGTCACGACCTAATTCCCCAAACCTGATCGTGATGGCGCCTCTCGTGAAGACAAGGCCAGCCAGCAGAACAACAATGCCTCTTTTAAAAGTTACATAGCATGAATAAGTCTGAATCATAGATAATAAAATCATAATGCGGAATAACGTGATAAAACAGGGAACCCATTCCGACTCAGCCCGAAATCGGGGTGTCACAAATCACGAGGATCTATAATAATGAAATCCCCACTTTACAGTCAAGAAATACACTGAGTAATACTAATTAATAACATAAAAGGAATTGTGGAGCTGCGAACGCTGGCAGTCATCTCACTAAACCGCTACAACTCTGCCTCCACGCTGCCACTACCCGCTACCGGATAAATAAATACCTGCAACTGCACGTGAGGTGCAGGGAGTAAAGTGAGTACTCCAACTCAGTGAGTAATAAAGGAAAATAATAGCTGAGTAGCAAGAAATCATGTAAAGCAACCAACATGCTATATAGAAGCCAGGTATAATTTTCTTAGAAAAATATCGAAATCTGTGATATCTTTAGAAATGCCTTGGCTCAGTTCAAATCTCTTTTGAAAATGGTCTTTTCAATAATTACGAAAACGATTTCAAAACAATTAGTGATGATAAGCACGGAAAATCTGCCCCTTGGGCACAAGTACCATAGTATAGCAGGAAAAAAGGCAATTAAATATGCAAGATGAGCATATAAAGTCCGCCCCTCGGGCACATCTCAAAAACAGTACCAGCCCCTCGGGCTCAATATCAATCGCTCAGAACAGTATCAGCCCCTCGGGCTCAGTATCACATCACTCAAAACAGTGTCAGCCTCTCAGGCTCAGTGTCATATCACATGGGTACCCACGCTTATTGTGAGTGTGCAGACTCCGAAGGGGCTCCAACAGCCCAAACACTATCATAATAAGGCTTGAAAGCCTGTACATATCAATATGAGGCCTGAAAGCCTTCTCACAATACGCTTGAGGCCTGATAGCCTCCTCACAATACAGTCGAGGCCTGAAAACCTCCTCACAATACACTCAAGGCCTGAAAACCTCCTCACAATACGCTCGAGGCATGAAAGCCTCCTCACAATACACTCGAGGCCTGAAAGCCTCCTCACATCACTCAACATATCATCACATATGGCCCTCGGCCTCAATCAGTCTAAAAATAATCATAAGCCCCTCGGGCATAAGTAAAACAATAATGCACAGCTCAAACAATGGTTCAATATCAGTTAAAAACTCAAGGTTGAGTAAACATATAGCTGAGTTTACGAAACAGTGTAATTCAAATGGACTGAGTTCAAATAATATTTCAAATAGTAAGGAAAACAGTGATGATAGCTCATAAGGAGTTCAAACAGTCGCCAATAAGCCCCAAGTATGGCAATAGGCCCAAGTCATAGTGAAAAACAACAAGTCATAGTAAAATACGCGGTAAAATCAACAATCGGGGCGGACCAAGTCACAATCCCCAACGGTACTCTACCCCATGCTCTCTATCCGGCGTGCAAGTCACCTCAATATAGCACTATGGGTGCAAATCCGGGGTTTCAAACCCTCAGGATATCATTTACAATCATTACTCACCTCAAACCGGTGAAATCTCTAGCCCGCGATGCCTTTGCCCCTCAAACCGGCCTCCACGCGCGTCGAATCTATCCAACATCAGAGCGAATACATCACAATATGCTAAGGGAACAATACCCAATCAAAAACAATCGAAATATAGCAAAAATCGCGAAACTAGCAAAACCCGAGCCCCGGGCCCACTTCTCAAAAATTACAAAATTCACATCACCGGATTCCTCGTCTCGCCACAAATCCATACATATCAAATTTACCAATATCGGGGTCCATTTGACCCTTCAATTCCATTTTTAAATTACAAATTTTCAAGCCCTAGTTTACCCCCTTTTGATGAATTTCAACCAATTTCCATGTTAGATTTATCATAATCTCATGTATTTAGGCCAAGGGACTTACCTCCAATCAATTCCCAGTCAAAACTCTCTTTAATTCTCGCCAAAATCTCTCATGGTCACCCAACAATGGTAGAAAATATCCCAAGCTCGCTGATGAAATATTCAATAAAAACCCTTCTACCCAGGCCGATTTTCGCTTCTGCGGTCTCGTTTCTGCTTATGCAGGATCGCTTCTGAGGTCAAAATCTCGCTTTTGCAGATATTCATTTAAATAGCCAAACCGCTTTTGCGTCTATATTTCTGCTTCTGCAGAACTTCCTCTCAAGGTCCACATCGCTTATGCGACTACCAGTCCGCTTCTGCGAAACCTGGAAAGGGACAAGCTTTCCGCTTCGGCGCTCTTCATGCCGCTTTAGTGAGACCGCACCTGCGGTCCCATAACCGCAGGTGCGAAACCAACAGATACCAGCAACATCAACATGCAACAAACTTCAAAAACTCTCGGTTTAACCACCCGAACTCACCCCGAGGCCCCCGGGACCTCAACCAAAAGCACAGACATGATCCAATACGCTATTCAAACTTGTTCCACTCTTAAAAACACATCCAACAACACAAAAATCCTCAGTTTTCATTAATTTCAAGCCTAAGTTCTTCAAATTCTTCCGAAACTCACATTCGATCAAAAATCCAACCAAATCACCTCCGAATCATCTGAAATTTTGCACACATATCCAAAATCACCTAACGAAGCTACTGCAACTCTCAGAATTCCATTCCGACCCCATGTTCAAAATCTCACCTACCAACCGGAATTCGCCAAAATACTAACTTCGCCAATTCAATCCTAATTCTACATCGGACCTCCAAAATCAATTCCGATCACACTCTTAAGTCACAAATCACCTCCCGAAGCTAACCGAATCACCGGAAATCCCATCTGAGCCCTCGAACTCATAAGTCAAAATCCGGTTGACTTTACCAAACCAAGCCTTCCTTAAAGAGACTAAGTGCCTCATTTCTACCAAAACCAATCTGAATCAACTATAACACAACAAATACTGATAATGAAATGTGAAAACGCATAAAATGAAGGAAACAGAGGGGTGACTCATGAGACGTCGGGTCATCACATCCTCCTCAACTTAAACCAACACTCATCCTCGAGCGTACCTAGATTTGCCCTAGAAGCCAACCAACAGCTGAATAACTTTACCAAGCATATACCCGGGGTGATCCCCGTCACCCTATCTCATATAGGTCCGACAACACAACATAGCTGAAATTTCACAGTCCATCTAGACCATAAACCGTAGAACCACCTTGCACTTTTCGCAATCATGCACAAGGTCAGAACCTCACTTCTATATTCAGAATAAACTCGAACCAGCTGTAATAACCCATACCTGCCACCTCAGGTGAGACCATCTGATATACCATATAATCCAAACACTCGAAATGATACCCCCTATTCACAGCAGTTGCCCACGATAACCAAATACCGATAGAAAACCTCTTATTAGCTAAAGTCTTATTCCAACACTTTCATATACTGCCAATGATAAATGAAACACGCGATAAACCGTAACCATTTCTCAGATCAACCATTCATGAAGCCACTTCCCTTTTGACTAATACTACGACAGATTTCCGGGCCGAACCTCGATATTATCCTTCTAACAAGCTGGGATCAAATTTGTTCGTATTCATTAATGACTCCAACGATCACCTCAACACAGGCCTAAGCCCCAACTTGCATAATACTCCCACCAATAAGAAACGGTCTGAACATACTCCAATCATGACAAATGACTGAAACGAAAGAGTTGTACCTCAAGCTCATCAGTACCATTACAACACAAGGCTGAGACCCCATCTTACATCAAAGAAATAGAATACCTAAATCTGCCCCGAAGGGTCATACCCCCGCGTGGCCTCGCCACAATGCGCGATCCTATCCAAACACTGATACACATGAAACACCTCAAGTCGCCATGCTCAAAATCGACAACCATGCATAATTTGATGTATGAACCCAAAGCAATTCATTACACCCACCGTGAAACAGATAACATATGATACGCAACCTGATAGGCCATAACCAATACTCCATTTACCGATCAGCACCCCATTACTCTTCCCGCTCGACTTTCTCTATGAATCCTTAATAGAACCGCACCACATGTGCAACACCCCATTACTCTTCCTGCTCGACTTTCTCTATGAATCCTTAATAGAACCGCACCACATGTGCCCATATCCAACAAATCAGAACACCTCACAGCACAAAAAAAGTAACTCATAGATCTCCCCAGATCACTAACAAGTTCAATAACGGTCGAATCAACCTATCCCTCAACAATTCTACTCGGAACTGACCAAGCTAACTCAAGCCAAATATGTAGCCACATCGGCCTGCCAACGAACTCAATACCAAGAAGCCTGAAGCTGCTTCTTTCTCCACTATAACTCCTGCCGGAGTCGTACGATACGGTGCCCGAAACCAAATAAATACCGAAATCCACAATCTGGCATGACGACATGCCCGACCATAAGAAATGCATCCGACAAAGTCCATCAATAACGAAACTGAATCAATGGTAGAAACCTATGCACTGACATCCGCCACGAAGGCCCAATTAGGAAAATCAATCCTTCCCAGCCGTCCGCTGGTCTTTGGAATGCAAACCACTCTGCTAGAACATAATCCGATGCACCTCACCATGCAACCTGTGGCATTTTCCGACGTAGCCCATAGCATAATAGTCTAGAATAACCCAACACTGAGACAATCGGTCTACACCCCCAATATCATATCCAATATCTAATATACCAATCAAAGAAAGACCACTCGGGCCTCCAAATCCCAATAGCTGCTAGCGGTACCAATACACACGATCCACAACCACTACATAGTCTACACCTGAGAACTCCCAGTCTCCAACTCTATATAGCACATGAATCACTGTACCTAATCCTAATTTCCGCAATATGAATACATATTATACCTCGAGTACCCAATTATTCCACGAAAGATATTCTAAAATTCCCCTGTGCCATCAAACACACTCAGATATCA
This sequence comes from Nicotiana glauca, assembly GCA_026770625.1. NCBI lineage: Eukaryota > Viridiplantae > Streptophyta > Magnoliopsida > Solanales > Solanaceae > Nicotiana > Nicotiana glauca. Next base: position 80,890 of record MU684573.1, read on the forward strand.
GCACTCGATCTAGCAAGAAAGTACCATAATACTAACGTAGTATCATCAATCTAATCACATTACCCTTTTTCCCAGACATTTACTCTTGTCAAATCACTTCCGTTTAGCAGTACCTTTTCCTTGATTACTTGAGGCTACCCATTGCCTAAGAATTTTATGAACTCCTTTTCAGAACTGAACTGTAACTCATCTAGCCAAGACCTTCCGTCAATCCCATCTAGAAGAAGAATCATTACATATTCCATGCTTTTCATACCCATAGAAAATGTATACATTTCCAAACCACGGTAAAACTCAACAAGAACTCTCTCCCAATTCGATTTGCACAAGCTAAACTGCCAGGACTGAATCCTTCTATCCAAACCAAGCTAAGCAAGCTGTCAGAACTCAAGAGCTTTGCTGCACAATACCTGTAACATCCCATTACCTTGAACACATACAAGGAATTAATCATATCCTTACCATACCGATTCGGCCTACTATCAAGCTATTCCATCTATCTAATTTCCCTTCTGATTCATCATCAACTTGATATTCCCTCTTGTTGTAGCACCACAATGCGTCAACCCAAGCTTACCACATGAGACTCAAGCATAAGACCACACTGTCTAAAACCCATAAGCCGCCGAATACTCTCTCAATATCCCCAGGAACATCACGTTCCAGAATACTTTACTCGAAAGAAATCCCTATGAATCTGAATTCATTACCTTTACTTCCCAGATACCGATACATAGGATCCCATAATTAACAAAAAAATACCATAAGTCTTGACCTTTCCGATGAAAACACTGTCTCTGACCACATACACAACCTTGAGACACCTGATTGTTACATGTAGAATCTTGAACACAATAAAACCATTCTAAAGAGTCATTCACTCTTATTCAAACTGCAAATTACCTGACTTAACGAATTGAACCACTCGTGCCTTATTAGCACTCTGACACCACAAGATATGATCTCATTCCAATACAAACAAACATCTTCCTTCTCTATACACTAAGCATTCTTTATCAACAAAAACTCAAGACATCCTATTATTTTCTCACATCTACGAAGCACCATATAACCTTTGTCAAAATTTTGCTTCACTCGTTCAATCCTCGACTCAATTCCTGAAACCAGGACTGATCCGCCAGCATACCTCGAAATGGAACCAACATAGCACATGACCGTGCGATCATCTAATCAACAACAACCTCCCCAACTTGGCTCAAAGCCATATATCAGGACACGCTCAATAACCCATAATACTTTTACTACAATGATGCCACAATATCATAGTGAGATTAAACTCAATTCATCTACAAGTTGGTGAAAACACGGACCATCTAGTACCGTAATCCTCTGCAAATCTCGCATTCATTCCCACATCAGTTGAGTCCACTCTCTTAAGCGACCCGAATTTTCAAATTTCAAAACGTACCCTTCAATTACACATGATACCTCCTAACATACACACAAGGGTTCAAACCACTTAAGAACACTCCGCAGGAGATAACCCACCTGCTTCGCCTCAATTTAACATTTCTGCATCCCTTCCACCGTCATACACATTACACAGTCACTTAGACTTCCTAGGTCTGAACTCATACTGCCACATTAAATGCACTACACTCCCCAACTAGGAGACACGAAAATATTCTTCACGCGCCCATAACTCGGGCTACACATCAAATCATAATAGAAAGCGAACACTTAACATTTCCTCTATTAGCCAGCAGATTTCTTCGTTACTACCAAGTCATATAGATACATCTCGCAGTACTAACATACTCATCACATGAATGCCAAACCGCCATTCTGGCTAATAGGGACAATACCGAACATATAAGTTAAAAACACCTGCTCATACAATCAACACCTTGGTGCTCAAGGCCATAGGCAAAGATCCGGCCCCAAGTCCCCCAGACTGGCCTAACATCAAACTCACGGAGATCACATCTCGCCCCTTGATCGGGGAATCACAAGCCATCAAGGCACATCTGATACTGAGCGTTAAGGTGCGCATACAAACGCATGGAAGGAATTTTAAGAGTTTCTTTTCAAGCTGGAATAAGTACGCACGATAAGAATTCCAAGAAAGTGAAGTTTTCCTAAAGGTTCTGTAGCCTCTCGAGAATAAATACAGACGTCCCTATACCGATCCGCGAGACTCTACTAAACCTGCTCATAACTCGTAATACCTAGTAACCTAGGCTCTGATACCAACTTGTCACGACCCAATTTCCCAAACCCAATTATGATGGCGCCTCTCGTGAAGACAAGTCTAGCCAACAGAACAACAATGTCTCTTTTAAAAGTTACTTAGCATGAATAAGTCTGAGTGATAAATAATAAAATCATAATGCAGAATAACGTGATAAACAGGGAACCCATCCCGACTTAGCCCGAAATTGGGGTGTCACAAGTCACGAGCATCTATAAGAATGAAATACCCACTTTACAGTCTAGAAATACACTGAGTAATACTAATGAATAACATAAAAGGGACTGTGGAGCTTCGAACGCTGGCAGTCACCTCGCTAAACCTCTACAACTCTGCCTCCACGCGGCCACTACACGCTTCCGGGTGAATAAATACCTGCAACTACACGCGAGGTGTAGGGAGTAAAGTGAGTACTCCAACTCAGTGAGTAATAAAGGTAAATAATAACTGAGCAGCAAGAAATCACGCAAAGCAACCAACATGCTGTACAAAAGCCAGGTACAATTTTCTTAGAAAAATATCGAAATCTGTGATATCTTTAGAAATGCGTTGGCTCAGTTCAAATCTCTTTTGAAAATGGTCTTTTCAATAATTGCAAAAATGATTTCAAAACAATTAGTGCTGATAAGCACGGAAAATTCGCCCCTCGGGCACAAGTACCACAATATAACAGGTAAAAAGGCAATTAAATATGCAAGATGAGCACATAAAGTCCGCCCCTCAGGCACATCTCAAAAACAGCACCAGCCCCTCGGGCTAAATATCAATCGCTCAGAACAGTATCAGCCCCTCGGGCTTAGTATCACATCAGTCAGAAGAGTGTCAGACCCTCGGGCTCAGTATCATATCACTCAGAATAGTGTCAGCCCCTCGGGCTCAGTATCACATCACATGGGTACCCGCACTCACTGTGGGTGTGCAGACTACGAAGGGGCTCCAATAGCCCAAGCGCTATCATAATAAGGCCTGAAAGCCTGTACATATCAATATGAGGCCTGAAAGCCTTCACAGAATACACTCAAGGCCTGATAGCGTCCTCGCAATACACTCGAGGCCTGAAAGCCTCCTCACAATACATAAAAGGCCTAAAAGCCTCCTCACAATACACTCGAGGCCCGAAAGCCTCCTCACAATACACTCGAGGCCTGAAAGCCTTCTCACAATACGCTCGAGGCCTGAAAGCCTCCTCACAATACACTCGAGGCCTGAAAGTCTCCTCACATCACTCAATATATCCTCACATATGGCCCTCGACCTCAATCAGTCCAAAAATAATCATAATCCCCTCGGGCATCAGTAAAACAATAAATCTCAGCTCAAACAATGGTTCAATATCAGTTAAAAACTCAAGGTTGAGTAAAAATATAGCTGAGTTCATGAAACAGTGTAATTCAAATGGACTGAGTTCAAATAATATTTCAAATAGTGAGGAAAACAGTGATGATAGCTCACAAGGAGTTCAAACAGTTGGCTATAAGCCCCAAGTATGGCAATAGGCCCAAGTCATAGTGAAAAACAACAAGTCATAGTGAAATACGCGGTAAAAGCAACAACCGGGGCAGACCAAGTCATAATCCCCAACGGTATTCTTCCCCACGCTCTCTATCCGGCATGTAAGTCACCTCAATATAGCGCTATGGGTACAAATCGGGGGTTTAAAACCCGCAGGATATCATTTACAATCATTACTCATCTCAAACCGGTGAAATCTCTAGCCCGCGATGCCTTTGCCCCTCAAACCGGCCTCCACGCGCGTCGAATCTATCCAACATCAGAGCGAATACATCACAATATGCTAAGGAACAATACCCAATCAAAAAAAATCGAAATATAGCAAAAATCTCGAAACTAGCAAAACCCGAGCCCCGGGCTCACTTCTCGAAAAATTACAAAATTTATATCATCGGATTCCTCATTTCACCACGAGTCCATACATATCAAATTTACCAAAATCGGGGTCCATTTGACCCTTCAATTTTCATTTTAAAATTACAAATTTTCAAGCCCTACCTTTACCCCCTTTTGATGAATTTCAACCAATTTTCATGTTTGATTTATCATAATCTCATGTATTTAGGCCAAGGGACTTACCTCCAATCGATTCCCAGTCAAAACTCTCTTTAATTCTCGCCAAAAGCTCTCAAGGTCGCCCAACAATGGTGAAAAATATCCCAAACTCGCGAATGAAATATTCATTAAAAACCCTTCTGCCCAGGCCGATTTTTTCTTACGCGGTGCTGCTTCTGCTTATGCGGGACCGCTTCTGTGGCCAAAATCCCACTTTTGCGGATATTCATTTAAATAGCCAAAACCGCTTTTGCGTCTATATTTCCGCTTCTGCGGAACTTCTTCTCAAGGTCCACATCGCTTATGCGACTACCAGTCCGCTTCTGCAAAACCTGGCAAGGGCCAAGCTTTCCGCTTCTGCACTCTTCATACCTCTTCAACGAGACCGCATCTGCGGTCCCATAACCGCAGGTGAGAAACCAACAGATGCCAGCAACATCAACATGCAACAAACTTTAAAAACTCTCCGTTTAACCACCCGAACTCACCCCGAGGCCCTCTGGACCTCAGCCAAAAGCACAGACATGATCCAATACCCTATTCAAACTTGTTCCAATCTTAAAAACACTTCCAACAACACAAAAATTCTTAGTTTTTATCAATTTCAAGCCTAAGTTCTTCAAATTCTTCCGAAACTCACATTCGATCAAAACCCCAACCAAATCACCTCTGAATCATCTGTAATTTTTCACACATATCCAAAATTACCTAACGAAGCTACTGCAACTCTCGAAATTCCATTCTGACTCCAGGATCAAAATCTCACCTACCAACCGGAGTTCGCCAAAATACTTACTTCGCCAATTTAAGTCTAATTCTACACAGGACCTCTAAAATCAATTCCGATCACACTCCTAAGTCATAATCACCTCCCGAAGCTAACCGAATCACCGGAAATCCCATCCCGAGCCTTCTAACTCATAAGTCAACATCCGGTTAATTTTTCCAAACCAAGCCTTCCTTAAAGAGACTAAGTGCCTCATTTCTACCAAAACCAATCCGAATCAACTATAACACATCAAATACTGATAATGAAACGTGAAGAAGCATAAAATGGGAGAAACGGAGGGGTGACTCATGAGACGACGGGTCGATTCGTCACAAGAATCCCCAGCAGAGTCGCCAAGCTGTTATACCCTATTTTAACACGGGTCAAACTAGAGTATAACGCATTGGTAATTCTGAGGTTTAAATAATTAAGAGAGTTGCCACCTAATTATTTTAACGGTAAATTAGGACGCCAATGTTAGCTAAGTAGTACATAAAATTAACACTGTTTTATGGTCTGTTTAACCTTAAAAATTCTAGATAAGGGTTCTAGTTAATTCTATAGGGAAGTTTATGAAGTCACACTATATGATCTGTTAATTACAGTTAATCGGCCAAACTTAGGTTAATTAATTTTAAAAATAAGTGGTAAATATTTGTAAAGAAAAACAACTGGTAATAAGAAAATACATGTATAATAATGTTATATTAAAGAAGTGAGCCATAACAAAACTATAAGTCGATGATTAAAAAATAATAATTACTTGACATAAATAGTTGGACATTAAGTTTTATACTTTGAAAAAAAGCTTTTCCATAAGAAACAAAAAAAATTGTCATGAAAGTAACTTGATTTAAAGAATGTGAGTGAAGCAAAAGAACTTAATCATCTGAAAGTTTTTTGTTATTAAGAAAGTACTAAAGTCACGTTTTTTCCTTTAAGGAGAACCTTTAAGTTTTGAAATTATGAATAGCATAAAATAGAACACATGTAAAGTTGTTGTATAAAATATTTTGAGTATAATAAATCTTCAAGGTAGCTAATTTTGAAAAGCTATAGTATAGTTGGATAATTCCATATTTTACCTCACCATAGAAGATTCCAAAACAGGGTCAGATTTACTTAAGCACACTCTCAAGTGTAAAAAAATTTCAGTCTTGAGGTATACCCAAAATACACAAATAACTTAACATTAGACAAAAATAAAGTGGCAAAGAGATTAAAAGAAGAATGATGTCATAGGCGTCCTCAAGCATTTCCTTTGTTTTATTGCTATCCGGAACATTCTAAAAGGATATGGTATTCAATGACTCCGTATGGTGGTGGTAGCGTTGAGTCTTGCATTAAGACTCTATTTGCTCCAAAGTGTACATGCAAAGAAAAGGAAAAAGAAAGAATTTTCGGAACATCTTGGAGCATGAAATAGATTACTAGGAAAAGTAGCCAAGTAACTTCAATCATTTACACATATTTGCAGTCAATATACATGAATATATTATAAATTAACTTTCAATTTTAAGGCTTCGGAGAAACTAAAAATACATAAACTAACACATTTGTAAGCAAGGATTACAACTAAATACTACTTGAATCGAAAGTAAAAAGAGGAGCTTGCTGACCTTTTTCAAGGCAGTGAACCGGGACTGACGAGGTCATTTCAGATCTACCACCCCTTATTTGCCAAGAATGTAAAAATAAAAATAAAATATTGAGCCACAAATTATAAAGCTTGATATTAAAAGAAAAGTTGAGTATGATATGAACTGAGTTTTTAGGATTTTCAACGTGGTTTAGCTACAACCCTAAGGAAGTATTTATAGATGGAAATAACTAGGCTTCGGTTTGAATTTTAAAAAAATTTAGAAGAATCACAGGTAGAAATTCAATTAAAATAATTCGTTTGAGTAGCTGGTTTTCCATAGTAGTAGGTGTAGCAGCAGAGACTTCATGAAGAGAGAGAAAGACTTTTTTGAAATAAAAAATAAAAAAATGGGAAAAATGCCAAACTTTTGAAAAAGCAAGGATTTTGTGAAGGAAAGAGATTGTTCACGTGAAGAGAGAGAGATAGGGGCTATTCTTTTGGCTATATTTAATAAACAATCATATTTCTACTCTCTCTTACTAAATGAACTCATAAAAAAAGTGAAAAAAAAAGCAGGAGGAAAACAACACGAAAATGAATGATTTGGTTTTGAAAAAAGAAGAAAAATAAAGAAAAGTCAAAAAGGGATGAGAAAGGAGGGGGGACAACATGAGGAAAAGGGGGGTCTTTTGAAAAAGAATGAAAAGAACGTTGAAAGAAGGGGGAAAAGTTTGAAAAGTGAAAAAAAGACAATAGGAGAAGGAGAAAATGGAGCAACTACCGTAGCTTCGTGAATTTTTCTGACTCTCCTATTTTTATTCTCTATATCAATAAGCTAGACCACCATCAAAGGGGGAACGAGATTCCTTTCTTCTTTGTATTTCTTTGTGCTTCCAACTTAAATTAGATTACATGCACAACAATAGAAATGGTCTGCTAGCTTTTAAATAAAAAAGACGTAAATTTATAAAAAATAGAGATGTCGCTAAAGTTTAAAATCTTAATATATTCTAAAAAATAGAATGTATTAAAGTCAATACTTTATGACAAAAAAATATTATTTACTTGATAATTTTAAAGATTTGGCCATGATTAATAACAACAACAACAACAACAACAACAACAACAACAACAACAAAAATAATAATAATATTAATAATAATAATAATAAAGATAGTAATATTACTATTATTTATAATAATGACAATAACAATAATTATGATAATAATAATAATAATAACTATTATTAAGATATTGGAAGTTTAAAGAAATAGTTTGGAAGAAAGGAGGGACAAAATTGGATGTCAACAGCTATGAACCTAGAGCTCTGATACCAACTTATTACGATCCAAACTTCCACCACAGGCGTCGTGATGGCACTTAGTCTCTAAGAGTAAGTAAGCCGATTTTAATAACGATTCAAGCCATTTTTTTTTTAGATAGAAACAAGTGTCGAAACCAACAACGGAAATAGTTATAACAACTTCCCAAGAGTGATAATACTGAGTTACGAACTCTAACTGAATACATGCAAGGATCTCAAGGATCGAATATACAATACTGTTTGAATAAGATTTGACAGTATAACAAAATAGAAAGACCCCAAGGAACTACGACGGCCAAGCAACTCTACCTTGAATCCTTGCGACCAACACACTAACTCTATCCGAGTCCGATATCTCCAATACCTAGCTCTATACAAGAATGTACAGAAGTATAGTATAAGCACACCATAGTCGATGCCTAGTAAGTATCAAGACTAACCTCGGTGGAGTAGTGACGAGGTACAGTCAAGACACTTACTAGTCAAATAACCTGTGCAATATAGCAGCATACAACAATACTGGAAAACAACTAGCAGTGATAGCAACAAAAAATCAACCAGTGATATAAACAGCAAGGCGACAAGAACACTATAATTATTGTTCAACAATTAATGAATACAAGTAAAACCAATTAACCAAGTCCCTTCAAATGTAAATCTTTCACCCATAAGTTTTTCAAATAATAATCCTTAGAATATAATCTTTTCCAATAAATATATTTGTACTTCCTTCGAATAATTATCTTTCAAATATAATTATTCCAAATAAATATCTTCAAATATAATTATTTCAACAAGTTTGTTCCGAATATAATTCTTCCAAACGAATATCTTTCGAATAAAAATTCTTTCAAATAAAAGTCACCATGTAACACCCCATTGCAAATAAAAAAAATACGTATTTCAGCCCATTTTTATATTTCCACGACACCTCGTGCCCACATTATAATCCGCCCAAAAATATTCGAGGCTCATAATTTCAATACCGCACGGCAGAAACCATGTGCACCACTATATCAAAGATCGCACGATAGAAACCTCGTGCATCACAATATCAACAATCGCACGGCCGAAACCTCGTGCATCACAATATCAACAATCGCACGACAGAAACCTCGTGCACCACCACAACAAGTACAACAGCAACAACAATGACAATATATAAAATAACACGACAAGGAATTCACAATACTACTTAACATTTACCAACACAATACCCCACATCATCACATATCATCCCCCGACAATGGCCACCATTATCTCTCCTATAGCCACAATCAATTTCAAAAATACAACAAAATCAATTAATTTTACAACAAAAAGCCCAAGGCTCCACGCAACGTATATAAAATCTTATAATAACAACAAGGATGAAAAAATAATTTATCATAGTACAACACCTTCTTTAATCAAAATTTTCTATAATTATATTAATGCCTCTTCTTACCTTATTTAGTTAATTATTTGCAGATGGAAAATCCATAATAAAATTATTTCTAGGAAATATAAAATCACCAAACACATGGAATACACATAAATTCCAAGTAGAAATCACACCAAATTATCATATAAATACAAACTCAACAAACAAAGAATGAAGCACGACAATTAAGGATTTACTACGTGTCAACCATTTTCAATTAGATACATACGGGCGTCTATGAATTTTAACCGAGATAATTTGCACATATAAACCAAGTACGTACTCGTCACCTCGCGTACATGATTTTCAATCACACAACTTCCTCTTAAGAATCAAAGCCTAAGGGGTAATTCCCCCACACAAGGTTAGGCAAGATACTTACCTTTTTTAAGTTAGGTCGATATTCTACAATAGCGTTCTTGCTTGAATTGACCTCCGGATAGCTCAAATCTATCCATATATATTTTATAACTTCATAAAAATTCATCGAAAATATTTTCGAATAATATAACGTCGACTTAAAATTTTATTCTAAAAAGTCAACCAAAAGTCAACGCGGGACCCGCCTCTCGGAATCCAACATAATTTTTACGAAATCAGAACACACATTCCGGTATGAGTTCAACCATACCAATTTTATCAAATTCTGACATCGGATTGGCTTTCAAATCTTAAATTTTTGTTTTTGAAAGATTTGCTAAAAATCTTATTTTTCTTCCATAAATTCATAGATTCATGATGTAAATGAGTATAGAATCATAAAATATAATCAATATAGGATAATGAACACTTACCCCAATGTTTTTCCGTGAAAATCGCCCAAAAATCACCCAAGAACCGAGCTCCAAAAATTCCAAAATGAAATGGCAAAATGACAGATTTTTGTGATTAAATGTTTCTGCCCATCCGTCACTAAAAGTCATTTTCGTCACTAAAAGTCTACTAGAAACAGCTTTACCAGCCCTTTTTGAATTGATCATAACGTTCTATAACAATGTCCAAATGATGGACGGTTTAATTTTCTGGAAACTAGAGTGCAAGGGCTACAACTTTCATGTTTTTCAAAATTTCGGATTCCTTATACATCTCGAGATATAAGCTTCCAAAATAGCCTCCTCGCATCAGAAATTTCTGGAAAATTTTCAAAACAACTTGACTAGCCTTTATTCAATCATGCATAACTTTATGTATAAATGTCCAAATGATTAATGGTTTAACTTTATGGAAACTAGGATGCAAGGGGTACAACTTTTGTGATTTGAAAATATTCATATGTCTTACAGATTTTGAGATACAAACTTCTGAAGTAGACTCCACGATTGCACAGTGCTATCCAAAGCTTCTGCAGCAGAAGTTTCAGCAACTTCAACAAGGCGCCAAATGATCTGAACCCCATTCAAAACTTATCCGAGCCACTCGGAACCTTGTCCATATATACCAATAAGTCATGTAACATAACTAGGACCTGATCTCGAGGCCTTAAATCATATCAAACAACATCCAAACTATGAATCACACCTCGAAACGAATTATGAGTTTATGAATTTTCAAATTCTATAGTTTGCGTCGAAACATATAAAATCAATCCGGAATGACTTCAAATTTTGCAAAAAAATCATAACTGAGATAAAGAAGATGTTCCAATTTTCATAATTGAATTTCGATCTCGATATCAAAAAGTCAACTCCCCGGTCAAACTTTCCAAAATCTTATATTTTCCAACTTTTGCCAAAATGCGTCTAATTGTCCTACCGACTTTCAAATCCAAATTCGAACATGTTCTTAAGTCCAAAATCACCATACCAAACTGTTGGCTTCCGGGGTCGTTTGCTCAAAAGTCAACTCTTTCTATTTAAGCTTCAAAATGAGAACTATTCCTTAAATTTAACTATGAATCTTCCGAAAACTAAACTCGACCTCACATGCAGATCATAATACATATTACGAAGCTGCTCGAGATCTTAAGTCGCTGAACGAGGAGTTAATTCATTAAAACGACAAGCCGGATCATTATAATATAGGAGAATATGATATATTTATTCATGTTTTATTTAAAATCTTTAATATTTAACATATAAAAATATATGAATAAATTATACCCATCACAAAATAGTGAGGAAACAGTGATAAAAATCTATGACGACCCAAAGGGTCATCACCTGTTTTAAATGAATTCAGTACTTTCGAGGCCTTGAAAACCTCATTTAGAGTTGTCACAATTTCCGTGTGCAGCCCGGGCACGTATTCGGAAAGCTTAATAATGAAATTTTGTGAAAAATGCTAAGTTTTGATGTTAAAATGAATAAATTTGACTTTGGTCAATATTTTGGGCAAACAGACTCGAACCCATGATTTGATGATCCCGGAGGATCCGTAGGAAAATATGGGACGTGGGCGTAAGCCCGGAAAATAAATTTTTAATTAAAATTATTTTCTAAAAATGTTTAAGGAAATTGGAAATGAAATCTAATGAGAAAGTGATTGTATCCGGCCCGTATTTTGGTTCTGGTGCTCGGTATAGGTCTTATATATAGTTTAAGTCCTTTCTGTGAAATTTGGTTAAAATCGAACATCGTTTGACGTGTTTCGGACTTGAAATCCTAAATTTAAAATTTAATAAAGTTTGAGGAAAAACTCTTGATTTTGAGGTTTGATTCATTATTTTTGATGTTATTTTGGCGATTTGATCGCACTGGTAAGTTCATATGATGTTGTTGAGTTCGTTCATGTGTTTGGTTAAGAGCCCCGAGGGCTCGGGTGTGTTTCGGATGTGTTTCGGGATCGTTTAGACTTAGAAAAAGTTGCAGAAAGTAGCAGTTTTGGTGTTCTGATATCTAGTTCTATGCGATCCCATAGCTAACATCGCGATCGCACAGAGTAACCTTCCAGGTTCCCAGTTTTGTTCCATACGATCGCATAGATTCATCCGCGATCGCGTATAATAACCACCCTTTGTTCTATGCGATCGCATTCCTCTTCCGCGATCGCATTCCTCTTCCGCGATCGCAGTGCATTAAACCAAACCTGAGAAGGCGAAGCCCTTTCTTCTATGCGATTGCAATGTTTGGTTCGCGATCGCAAAGACCAACCTTCCCTTCCCCTATGCGATCGCATGACTCTCTTCACGATCGAATAGAGCATTTTTCGCCCAATTAAATTTTAAATTCCAGAACAATGTCATTACGGGATTTCACCAAACTTTCACAAAACCTTTCTTCTCCAAGCTCTTAGGCAACCATTGAAGCAATTCTTCACCAAAATCTCTTGGGTTAGTAATCCTTTACTCGTTTTCTTCCATTTTCTTCAATATCTATTAAAATCCTAGGCCAAAAATATGTGATTTAGGGTAAAAAAAATTGGGGAATTGGTTAGAGTTAGGGTTTTTCTATTTTTCTTGATTTAGACCTCATTTTGGGGTTGAATTTGAAAACAAATTATATATTTAGGCCGTGGGTGAATGGATGATTTTGTTTTGGTCCGAACCTCGTGTTTTGGCCAAGCGGGCCTAGGGTCGATTTTTGAATTTTTGGGAAGAAAGGTTGGGAAACTATAATTAGGCATTGGATTCAATTTGTTTAGCATGCATTGATGTTATGAAGTCATTTATGTATAGATTTGATTGATTTGGAGCCAAATTCGAGAGGAAATGTGGTAATTGTAGATTGAATTTGCCGTGGAAGTTTGAGATAAGTGTTTGGTCTAACCTTAGCTTGAGGGATTAGGAGTTGAGTCCTATTTGCTATGTGATGATTGTTGAGTACGACGTATAGTCATGGTGACGAGTATCTATACGTTGGTGTCTAGCATGACCATTAGTCTGACGACCCGACCCGTCATCTCATGAGTTACTACCCTGTTCGTCCCATTTTCTGCTTTCTTATATTTTATTATCGGTATTGGGTGCGTTAGAATTTATTTGGAATGATTTTGATAAGAAATCAGACACTTAGTCTCTTTTAAGAAGGCTTAAGTTGTAAAAGTCAACCAGATTTTGACTTGTGAGTTAGAAGGCTCGAAATTGAATTCCGATGATTCGGTTAGCTCCGGGTGATGATTTAAGGCTTAGGAGCACAATCAGATGTAATTTTGGAAGTCCGGTGAAGAAGTTAGCCTATTTTGGCGAAGTTAGTATTTTGGCGATTTCCGGTTGATAGGTGAGATTTTGATCCGATGGTCGGAATGGAATTTCGAGAGTTTTTGTAGCTTCATTAGGTTAATTGAGATATGTGTGCAAAATTTCATGTTATTCGGAGGTGATTTGGTTGGGTTTTTTATCAAATGCGTGTTTCAGAAGTTTTAGAAGAACTTAGGCTTGAATCCGATGTAAATTTGGTGTTTTGATGTTAGTTTTGGTGTTTTGAGAGTGCAACTAAGTTTGCATGATCATATGTGACATGTTAATATGTTCTTATGCGGTCCCGAGGAGCTCGGGTGAGTTTCTGATAGGTTTGGGTTGCGTTGTGCTCGTTTTTCTTATGCTTCGACATCGTTTCTTGAAGCATAAATGATATCATATTGAACAAATGAGCTCCGATTAATGTTTTGAATGAAGCATTAGATCCGTATCGTAATTACGGACCCGTAGCAAAAAAATCATCGAATTTGGACATTGTATGAGGATTTTATGGCCATTTTTCTAAGGTTGCCCAGATTTTCAGGTTAATAACGAAATTGCCCCTGACGGCGTATTAAAAATCTACACTATTTGCAAATCTTAAAACTTACATATCTCCTTCATTATAAGGTCAAATCGAGTGATTCAAAAGCCTAAATTCATTAGAATTTCACAAGAAATCCATTGAGAGCAGTAAAACGCGTGAACAGTATACCTATAATGAGCAGGTCGAGTTTTCTTCCAATTTTGGAACGGGGAGAAGCTTCTGAGGCGATTTGTAAGAGAGAAAATCAGTGGGTATCCCAGAGGTAAGTGATCTGATTATTAAAACCCATTTATGGGTGATTACAGACCATAATTCCATTCTTTAATTCATGAAAAACAGTAGAAAAATAGGATTTTGGGGCCTGAAATTATGAGACCTTTAGGGGTCGATTTGAGGGGTCAAACGAACTCTAATTTTGGTGTTCTTTATATGTACGGAATCGGGAGAAGATGAAGAACACTTTTATGTAAAAATTATGAGTTTCGAGAAGTGGGCTCGGGGCTCGGGTTTTGTTAATTTCGGGATTATTTATGTTTTTCGATTATTTTCGATTGGGTTTTGATCCTATAGCATAATCTGACGTATTCGTTGTGGTTTTGGTCAGATTCGACGCGTGAGGAGGTCGATTTGAGAGGCAAGGGCATAGCAAGCTAGGATTTTGGCCGGCATGAGGTGAGTAATAGATGTGGATGATGACCTGAGGGTTTGAAACCCCGGTATATCACACTGTGACGCTATATTGA
>MU684576.1:0-11180 GCA_026770625.1 Nicotiana glauca
CTTTCACCTTTACTACTTTTTTTACTACTTTTTTTAAGCATACCAAATACATTTTTAGGTGCCATAATTTAAATATGAAACTAAATTAAAAAAGCTAACACAAATATTAAACACACAAATGGAATATGAAAATATAACACGTAAAGTAAACACAACAATTAAGTACTAAAATAATACGCAAAAATTATATATTAAAATTCGGAGATGGAACGAGTGCACCATGATTAAATATTAAAACTTGAAGTAATTACCCAAATACTTGACGAATTTAATTTGAAGCTTGAAAGTTGCTCCAAAAAAATTGCCCAAATACTTGAAAATTGAAACTTGATACTTGATAGTAACAAAATTGAGAGAATAATATAGAATATTAGATGGTAAGAGATTTGAGAGAGAAGCTTAATTTTTTGTGGGAAAAAATAAAGAAGAATGGGAGATATTTATAGTAGAAAATAGGGCCAAAGTATAATTTAATAAACTTAGGGGTTATATTAAAAGTTTGGGGGGTAGGGGGTGTTTGGGGGGTGTAGGGGCTGTCCAAACGGCTATTTTTTCAATTTTGGCTGTTGCCCAACAGCTATAAACGGCCAGTATTTTTATTAAAAAAAATCTGATGGGACGCGGGACGGGACGGGACGAAAAGGGACGGGACAAACGGGACAAAATGGCCGTCCCGTCCCGCGTCACGTCCCGCGTTGGCCCATCCCATTTGACTTGAAGCGGGACGGGACGGGGACGGGACGCGGGACGGGACGGGCCGGCCCGTCCCGTTGGACAACCATAGAAAGAACTATGATATTTTGGGTGATCTCTCACACTTGTATTTCTTGCCATAGTACTCTCTAAAACAAATCTGCCTAATGTGGCCGAATTCCTACTTTTTATGACGGTTTTACACCAAGTTTTTCCGACTTGACACTTTAGTCCCTGGCTTTTTCGCGTTCTGCCGTAGTCCCACCGTGGTTACGTCGGGACCGTGGCCAAATAGGTCCTCTGAATCTGCATCGTTGCTCTGCCGCAGTCCTACAACGGTTACAGTCTGACCGCAGCAGGCCAAGTTTAGCACTGCTTTTGACTTTTCACTTGGTGCATTTCTTGGGCATTATTTGATTGGTCTCATTTTCTCCGTAATTGATCCCAAACTTGCTCCATCGACTTCTTTATTTGGATATATCCTGCAAAGCATGAAAGCACTAATTAGAGCATTTGGTTATCACTTTTTACAACAAAGCTATAAAAAAATGTGGTTCTTTAGGGTCTAATTATAGTCTAATTCAACTATTATCAACACCCCACACATAAATCTTTGCTCGTCCTCGAGCAAGTTGAACCACACTTCGAGGCCTATTCGTTAGATGCATTACCCTTTTTATGTCACACCTGAACAACCTAAGTAGTGCAACAGCCACACCTCAGATGAAGACTCTAATTCCATGCCACACTCATGCTTACTCTATTTACTCTAACAGAAGTGAAGACTTGCTTTTTCTTCTTGAGTTAAATGCCCTCACATCACATTTTTTAGAGAAGTTCCACACACATGAAATCAAACAACAAGGAACTGTAGAATAAACGAATTCACTCACTCTCAGCAAAGAACATTCATATGCCACACAGATACACCATAAGCTTACCCTTAGTGTAATACTCTACTAATCGAATTATTTAGTATAAGATCAACATGGCTTCATTTGGTTGTAATGTAGGCTACGAAACGGGTAGGATACATTTAGATATAAGAGTGACTACACCTCCCTAAGCACTTTAATGCATACATTTTCTCAATTAAACCTCATCCTTATGTCACCCCAAAATTTCTACATTCACATCAATGTAACTACCCCATTCTTCTTTAAGCACACTTGCATCAAGAGCCACCACTTATCTAGGAGTTTTTATGCTTATTTTTTTCTTTTTTTCCTTTTTTTTTCTTTTCAATTCAAGTGGCTCTTCCTTTTTCAAAATAGTGTACCTTTCTCCTTATTCAACTAGTTCTACTCGAAAGCCAACCCGACCACCCCACACTTTAACTTTTACAAGGTTCATAACAATTCAAGTGCTCATGAGAGGTGAAAATATTCAAATCGATGGTTAATTCAAACAAATGGGTAAGGCTTGTAATGTGGTTGCCAAAGAAAAAGGATTATAGGCTCAAAGGGGTTAACTATGGTAATATGTACTGGTGGATTCATGAATATATATGCTACACAAAGAAATGCCTAAATCATCTCTAAGACCAAACAACTACTATTTCGCTTTGCACACACACGGGGCAAGTTCTAGGTATCGCATGCAAGCACAAAATACGTGTATAACCTCACCCACACTTGGCATGTGACTCATTCTGAATTAGTTTGTCAACACATTCACGTGAGCATTCAAGTAAGACAAGGTGTGCAAAATTAAGGCATAAGATTAAGAGTCTACACGTGAGCCTAGACGTCGCACCCTCAAGTTCGTTTTAAGTATTTGCATGTATGAATACCACGGGATGCATTCTTGCCCAACCCTTATTAGACCACAAGAGTCCTAAGGGTCCTAAAATCTATTAAAGAAAAATCTACCTAACCCGATTAAAGAAAAACCCTTGGAAAAGAATCGCGGTCAAAAGAAAAATCAAGGGGGAATTACTACACTACCTAAAAAGAAAAAAGAAAAAAATTCTTTTTGGCTTTTTTGATTAGACTACTTCCCTCAAGAATACTGTCTAGGTGGTCCGTCATTAGGAAGAGTCTCCTAACTTTTCTAGTTTTTTTTTATATCCGACCTTAACCCTTAAGAAACCCGTCGACAAGTGTCCGTCGTTGGGGCAAGTCGGTGACATCCAAGATACATATACAACAACAACAACATATATACACAAATCATATATACACATACTCAAGTCTCCCACCCCACACACAAAGAGTATGGCATGTCCTCATGTTAGAAAACAATTAAAGAGCAGAAGGGTAAGAGAACTTCCCTGGTCATTATTCGGAGTCAGAGACGGTGTTGGGATCCACGTGACAGGCCCTCCCTAAAGCACGTAACCAAGCCATCACCCGGCTCTCAGACCTGGCCTGCCGTCTAAACATGGCATCCAAACGAACATGCAGGCTATCTACCGATGAGCGAAGTTCTGCCACGTCTTCCTCCACATAAGGAAACAAGGGTCGGCTGGAGTAAGATCTAGAGAACTCCGCCCTAGTTTGAGGTTTCCGTGAGGATCCAACTGCATCATAAGACCTCCTGGGTAGTGCCATGGGTGTTGGGGCATCATCATCGTCGTCCAGGTCAATGTGTGTAGGTGCATCTCTGTCCACTTTGATCTTTGACGCTCTGAAAGCTGTTTTTGGGGGTAAAATGCCATCCGTAGGACTGACTGGGACATTAACCAGCAAACATAACCTCGTCACAAGTGAGGGAAAGTAAAACCCCTTAGTCATCAGAGGCGACCAGAGGATCATTTCATCTCTAATGATTTTAGCAACATCAACGTCCTTCCTGGTCACGAAGCACCAAACCAGTAGAGCCCTCAAGCTGTTCACATCTGTTGTGTTGCCAGTGGGCAACAATCTGCTGCAAATCATGGTGAACCAGCACTTAGCTTCCCATGTGAATGACTTGGAATGCAGGGTCACGTTTTTCTGAATCCAAATTGGCCGCCCCCCTAAGCATATGGACTCAATCAGAGTGTCCCAATTGACCCCTGGAGAATTGTGGTAATACTCATTGTCACCAGTGAACGGAGGCAGCTGCAGGACCTGGCGAATATTCTAGACTGAGACATCTACCAATTTGCTCCGCACAACCACCGAATGACACATATGTTCCGGGCAGTTCACGTAGAACTCTCGGACTATCATTGGGTTCGCCGTGTCAGGTTCATCAAACTAGTACTCCATCCCCCTCCGGCGGATTTCCTCGTACATGTCCGGTTTTACAACACGGAGGGCAGCCCTGTCAATACCAATCTCCGGGACAAAGCTTTTAGTGGCTTTCGCATGAGACCTGTCTTGGGCCTCCTCGGACGTGAACCGGGTGGCATCATAAGTGGGCACGTCGGAAGTGCTTTTCGAGTTTCTTCGCTTCTTACGGGCCATAGTACTTGCTACCAATTCATCATAACTATCAGGGGCAGCCAAACATGTGCCAGTCGAATGGATACTCAGACTTCGTCACCCGCTGGTACCAAACAATTACCCAAAGTGGACAACATCCACTATTGTCCCCACACCACTTATCAATGATACAATTTCGCCCTATAAAACCCCACCACAAGCTTCCATCAATACATACAGTTAAATGCTACCACCACCCACACCACACACAAATTATCAACTAGAAATACATCCCATACTTATACAAATCAACCCCAAACACCAAACTTGGAGTCTAAAATCACATTGCAACCAAAATCAAGAATTATTTACAATAACCACTACATAATGCAAAATACATGCAACATAAGGGAAAGTAGAACAACTTACTTGAGGGTTACCGTGGAGTCTTGAAAAAGAAAAAAAAAGAAAAAATTTGGGGGGTTGTGGCTGAGTAGGGGGTGGGGCAATTTTGGAGGGNAGAAGAGAGAGTGGGTTTTGGTGAGAAGAAGAAGAAGAAGAAGAAGAAGAAGAAGAAGAAGAAGAAGAAGAAGAAGAAGAAGAAGAAGAAGAATGGAAGAATTGAGAGTTTGGGAGGAAGAAGAAGAAATTTGAGAGAAATTGAGAGAGTTTTGAGAGAAGATAGAAGAAGAGGGGAAAGTGTCAGTTGGGAATGGGTGGGGTTGTGGGAAGGTTAGGGTAATTAGGAGGGGGGGGGGAAAGAAAATAATTTTTTTTTCTGCTGCACGTACCTGGGCTCGTTCAGGTCCACCGCGGTCCTGCCGCGATTACGCCGTGACCGCGGTGGGATAAATTCAGAGAGGGGTCATGACTGCGGTCCTACCGCGGTTATGCCACGACCGCGGTGGGATAACTTCAGAGAGTGGTCACGACCGCGGTCCTACAGCGGTTACATTGCGACCGCGGTGGACCCATTACTGGCTGCCTATTGTTGTGGTTCTGTTCATTGTTTTGCCTCGTAGGCACTATTTTTTACCTCTTTTAATGCCTACCTTACCCATGGTATGTCCAGGCTCGTGATGCAACGTCCTCCGCACTAACCCGCATATATACAACATGTTAGAAAATCTACTATCGTGGGTTGCCTCCCATGAAGCGCCTGATTTAATGTCGCGACACGACGCAGCACGAGCGCAAGATGCACTCAACCTCTCTTCTTCTTCTTTTTTTATATGATATTACAGACTACATTTACAACATATTCGTGGGTTACCTCCCATGCAACGCCTGATTTAACGTCGCGACACGACGCACGTGAGCGCATTTAAGGCTCGCTCGACCTCTGAGGTTCAGTCAGGTGGATCTCAGACCCTTCCTTTGGTTCGTTCATGCCCACATATAGTTTTAATCTCTGCCCATTAACTCTAAATGTACGAGAGTCTTTCTTAGCGGCGATCTCTACTGCACCTGAAGGGAATACTTCAACCACGCAAAATGGTCCAGACCATCTTGACTTAAGCTTACCAGGGAACAGCTGCAATCTTGAGTTATAGAGCAATACCATGTCCCCGGGTTTGAAATGTCGCTCAACCATGTTCTAGTCGTGTAACCTCTTCATTCTTTCCTTGTACAATCTTTTTCTCTCAAAAGCAAGATGTCTAAACTCGTCAAGGTCATGCAACTCAGTGATTCTAGTTGTGCCTGCAGCTTCAATATCTAAGTTCAACTGCTTCAATGCCCACCACACTTTATGTTCAAGTTCCACTGGCAGGTGACAGGCCTTTCCAAATACCAACTTATATGGTGACATACCAATTGGTGTTTTAAATGCGGTCCTGTAGGCCCAGAGTGGATCATCTAGCTTCCTCACCCAATCAGTTCTTGTGGCATTTACAGTCTTGGTTAATACACTCTTGATCTCTCTGTTGGACACTTCAACCTGTCCAATAGTTTGCAGGTGATACGGATTAGCCACCTTGTGGTGAACGTCATACTTTGTATGCAACTTTTCGAAGGCTCTATTACAGAAGAGAGTGCCTTCATCGTTGATAATCGCTCGTGGTGTCCCGAATCGTGTGAATATGTTCTTTTTCAGAAATCACACCTCTACTCTTGCATCATTAGTGGGTAACGCAGTAGCTTCCACCCACTTGGACACGTAATCCACAGCAACAAGTATGTATATATTGCCAAATGAGAAAACGAAGGGACCCATGAAGTCAATCCCCCAGACATCAAATACTTCCACCTCTTGAATCGGGTTCATGGGCATCTCGTGGCAACGAGAAATGTTCCCAGTTCGTTGACATTAATTGCAGCCCTTCACCCATAGGTGCGCATCTCTAAACACTTTTGGCCAAAATAATCCGGCCTCAAACACTTTTGCAGTTGTCCTGACCCCTCCAAAATGTCCTCCATATGCTGATGCATAACAAGACTGCAAAACAAAAAATTGTTCTATCTCGGGGATACACCTCCGGATCATATTGTCAACACATATTCTAAACAAATAAGGCTCGTCCCAATAATACATGCGGCTATCATGATAAAACGTTTTTCTTTGGACAGATGAAAGGTCGTGAGGAACTACACCACTGGCCAGGAAATTAGCAAAGTCTGCATACCATGGCTCTTCCTCAAGATTAGTAGCGAGCAGCTACTCATCTGGAAAGGTTTCTAGGATCTCTTCGACCTCGATTGCTTTTTCAGCTCCTTCAATTCATGATAGATGATTAATGACTTGATTTTCTGTGCCCTTATGGTCATGAATTTTGAGGTTGAATTCTTGCAATAGTAGCACCTAAAGAATCAGGCGCGGCTTAGACTCCTTTTTCTCAATCAGGTACCTGAGAGTTGCGTGGTCAGTATATACAATTACCTTGGAACCAATCAGATATGATCGGAACTTGTCGAAAGAAAACACCACGGCCAACATCTCCTTCTCAATCACAATGTAATTCAGCCGGGCTCCACTCAGCGTTCTACTAGCATAGTATATTGGATGCATCATCTTGTCTTTTTGCTGCCCTAGCACTGCCCCCACTGCGTAGTCACTAGCGTCACACATGAGTTCGAACAGTTGCTCCCAGTCTGGGGCAACTATGATAGGTGTTGTGACTAGCCTCTTTTTCAGATCCTCAAATGCTACCCTGCAATCATCAGAAAACAAGAAAGGGTGATCTTTTTCTAACAACTTATAGAGAGGGTTGGCGATCTTGGAGAAGTTCTTTATGAATCGCCGATAAAAACCGGCATGCCCGAGAAAGCCTCTGATTGCTTTGACTGAGGTTGGAGGGGGTAGCTTTGCTATCACATCTACCTTAGCACGATCCACCTCAATTCCTTTTCTTGACACCCGGTGTCCCAAGACTATGCCTTCTTGTACCATAAAATGGAACTTCTCCCAATTCAGAACCAGATTAGTCTCGATACACCGCTTCAACACACGAGTCAGATTTATCAGGCACTCATCAAATGAGTTCCCCACCACTGAGAAGTCATCCATGAACACCTCCATTATATCCTCTACCATGTCAGTGAATATGGCCATCATGCACCATTGGAATATGGTGGGTGCGTTGCATAGGCCAAAGGGCATTATGCGAAAGGCATAAATGCCATACGGGCAAGTGAAAGAGGTCTTCTCTCTGTCCTCCGGTGCAATGGAGATCTGATTGTACCCGGAGTACCCATCCAAAAAATAGAAACGTGACATCCCTGCCAATCTGTCTAGCATCTTATCAATGAAAGGAAATGGGAAGTGATCTTTTCGGGTGGCTAGATTTAACTTTCGATAGTCCATGAAAATTCTCCAGCCTGTGACGGTTCTTGTAGAGATCAATTCATTCTTATCGTTCTTGACTACCGTTATGCCACCCTTTTTAGGAACACATTGAACTGGGCTAACCCAGCTGCTGTCAGAGATTGGAAAAATGATTCCCGCATCTAACCACTTGATTACTTCTTTCTTCACCACTTCCTTCATATTGGGGTTCAGCCTTCTTTGGTGTTCCCTGGAAGGTTTGTGTCCCTCTTCCGGTAGAATTTTGTGCATACAGTAGGCGAGTCCGATCCCCGTTATGTCTGCCATGGTCCACCCAATGGCAGTCTTGCAC
The DNA here is from genome assembly GCA_026770625.1 of Nicotiana glauca. Classification (NCBI taxonomy): domain Eukaryota; kingdom Viridiplantae; phylum Streptophyta; class Magnoliopsida; order Solanales; family Solanaceae; genus Nicotiana; species Nicotiana glauca. The sequence continues at coordinate 8,159 of MU684576.1, forward strand.
TCCTTAAGTACCTGCAATAGTTGTTGAGCCTGCACATCTAACTAACTAGATGAGATAATAACAGGTAGTGTGGAGTTAGGTCTAAGAAATTCATACCTGAGATGGGCGGGCAATGGCTTTAATTCCAGCTTTGGTGGTTCTTCGATGGATGGATTGGATGGAGGAGTTTCTCGATTTTCCAAGTGCAAGGGCTCAAACTCTAGGGTTCTATCCCAGAACCCTCTACCCTCTAACGCCAACACCCATTCCGCCAGCTCCTCTCCATTTACCTCATCCAAATTCATTAGACATACAGCAAGGGGGTCCCCAATAGTCAGCCTTTCATCATCAGTCTCTACAATTACATCCATGACATCAATAAGAGAGCAATTGGAGAATTCACTAGGTCGCCTCATAGACTTCTGCACATTAAATAATATTTCTTTATCGTTTAGTCTCATCTTGAGCTCCCCAGTCTCACAATCAATTAGAGCTCTCCCAGTGGCTATGAACGGTCTTCCCAAAATTATGGGAGTATCTTCATCTACCTTACAGTCTAGGATCATAAAATATGCAGGGAACACAAATTTCCCTACCTGAATCAGCACATCATCTAGGATTCTAGAGGGTCGTTTCACAGTCCTGTCAGCAAGCTGCAACAACATAGAGGTTGGTCTAGCTCTTCCAATGCCCAACCTCTTATAAATTGCTAGGGGCATAAGATTGATGTTGGACCCTAGATCATACAGTGCCTTAGCAAAAGCAAAATTACCAATAGTGCATGGAATTGTAAAGCTCCCTGGATCAGATAACTTTTCCGCAATTGGTCTAGTCACCACTGCACTACAGGTTTGAGTAAGAATAACTATGGCCAAGTCTTGAAAATAAAACTTTTGGGACATCAAGTCCTTCATCATTTTTGCATACCCAGGCATCTCCTTTAAGCTTCAATCAATGGTATATTTACCTGGATTTGCTTCAGCATGTCAAAGAACTTCTTGTATTGTTCCTCCTTTTTGTACTTAGCCAACCTTTGGGGGAAGGGTGCAGGGGGTCTCTTCTTCCCAATCAATTGGGACTGATCTTTCTCAGCTAGTAAATCAACTACTGGCTCCTGGACAGTTTCAGCTTCCTTCTCTGTCTCATTCTGCATGCTATTTTCTTCTTGAGCGGGCTGGACTGTCACCTCTGTCAGTTTCGTTGATTCATCCAGCTCGATGAGCACTGGCATGAGTGTCTCAGCCTGTCTAGCTTTTCGATCCCTTTCTTTCTCTACATCCAGATCTCTGCCATTACGTAGACTCACCGCCATCTGCTGCTTCGGTCCCTGATCTTTTAGATTTATCTAAGTGTCGGCAGGTAGTGTCTCATGAGGACGATTGTTCAGAGACATCAAAATATGGCCCACATGTACCTCAATATTTTTGATTGTTGCAACATGTGCATCGACTCTCTCATTAATTTTTGCATTAGACCCAATAACATGCTGCATCATTGCTTCAAGTATAGCAAACTCGTCTTCCTGCTTTCCACCATGTTGCTGCTGAGGTGGGTGATACCCCTGCTACTGATTCTGATTATTGTATCCTTGTGGTCGTGGGTAAGGTGACATATTGTTGGGGGGTCTCATACCTCCCATGTTTCTGGTGTTGAACTGTGGCTGTGCTGGTCTGTACTACTGATTTTGTTGACCCCAATTCTGACCACCCTATCTCTGGCCGCCATAATTAGACACATAGTTCATGTCTTCAGGGTAGTGATGATGATCGTGTTCTGCATTCTACTGATTACCAATTTGCTGACTAATGCAAGATGTGCACAAGCCCCCATTGGTAGTATCAACAATATGTACCTGTTGTTTCTGCCCTGACTCTTCCACTTTTTTGGTGAGTATGCCCATCTGTGTCAACAAGGTAGCCATATTTTCAGTCACAGAATTGGATGGATCTAAAGCCACTGAGTGCACCACTTGAGTGATAGGTGCACCTCTGCTTATCCATCCCGAATTCTGTGCCATCTTATCAAGCAGACTCTTGCCCTCTCTCCATGTTTTGCTCAAGAATGCCCCACCAGCTAAAGCATCAGCAATGTTCTTTACGCTATCTGACAATCCCATGTAGAACCGCTACCCCAACATTAGATCTGGAATACCATGGTGTGGACATATGACCAGCATCCCTTTAAAATGCTCTCATGTTTCATGCAAAGTCTCCATCGGCTTCTGTTTAAAGCTCAAAATCTCATCAATTTGTTGAGCAATTTTGTTGGGTGGATGGAACTTGTTGTGAAATTGCTTGACTAGTTCATCCCACGTTGCTATAGAATTTATGGGGAGTGAATTCAGTCAAGTCTGGGCAGCTCCTGTCACTGAGAATGAAAAAAATAACAGTTTGATTGCTTCCGAAGTTACATTGGGTTGCCTTTGGGTTTTGCAGATAGACAAGAAATTCTTTAAGTGCTGCTGAGGATCTTCAACCTGTGACCCCGAAAATAGTCCCTTATTCTGCAACAAGTGCAGCATGTTATTCGTGATTTGGAATGACTCAGCCTGTATTTGCGGGACTACCATTAATGTGGATAGATTCTCAGTTGTGGGTTGTGCCCAGTCATAGAGAGCAGCCTCTGGCACTGGCGCTATTGGTGCTGCTGGGTTTTCCTGGTTATCTCCCATGATTGTTTTGAATTGTACAGTTGTTGGTTATTGTTTGTTTTGTCGGTTGGCTCGATTCAAAGCCCTGAAAAATTTCTCGGGATCTGATAATGCTTATAATACTTCACCAGATCTCGATAAGTTTCTAGGCATGCACCTGTGCAACCAAGTCAACAAAAGTTAAAATTTCAATGTAAAAATTGGGTATAGAGAAAACTGACTACACTAAGAATTTTTGTACTTCTTTCAATTGTAATTGATAACACCGTTAAGTCCCCGGGAACGGCGCCAAAATTTGATCACGCCCAACTATGCCTTATGATCACGCCCAAAGTGTATCCTCTAAATAGGAATCTGCGGACGTTGCAAATAAAACCCAAGTATTACGCTCAG
>MU684577.1:16145-40345 GCA_026770625.1 Nicotiana glauca
ACATCTTATGAGGTAAAGTACACTCAACTCGAGAGGACTTGTTGTGCTTTAACCTGGGTAGCGCAGAAATTGAAACATTACTTGTCATCATATACCACCTATCTCATCTCGAGGTGGACCCATTGAAGTACATTTTTCAGAAGCCTATGCCCACAGGGAGGCTCGCGAAGTGGAAAATCTTGCTCACGGAATTTGATACTATCTACGTGACCCGTACTGCGATGAAAGCACTGGCAGTGGCTGATCGTCTAGCCGAGAACCCAGTTGATGATGAATATGAACCTCTGAAGACATACTTCCCTGATGAGGAGACAATGCATGTTGAGGAATTAGAACAAGTCGAAAAGCCAGGGTGGAAGTTGTTTTTTGATGGGGCTGCCAATACTAAAGGCGTTGGGATAGGAGTAGTACTTATTTCTGAGACAGGGCAGCATTACACTGTTATAGCTCAACTTCGCTTCTACTGCACCAATATTATGGCTGAAGAGGAGGCATGTATCTTGGGTTTGAGGTTGGCTATAGACATGGGTGTCCAGGAGATCTTGGTCATAGGTGACTCCGATCTTCTGGTGCACCAGATTCAAGGAGAATGGGAGACGCGAGACTTAAAGCGCATACCGTACCGGCAGTGTTTGCATGAACTTTGTCAACGGTTCCAGTCGATAAACTTCAAACACATCCCAAGGATTCATAATGAAGTTGCTGGCGCTTTGGCCACTTTGGCATCGATATTGCATCATCCAAATAAGGCGTACGTGGACCCGTTGCAGATTCAGGTCCAAGATCAGAATGCCTATTGTAACATGGTAGAGGAAGAGCTTGATGGTGAGCCGTGGTTTCATGATATCAAAGAATACCTTAGGATGTGAGTATATCCAGTACAGGCCACAAGGGATCAAAAGAGAGCCATTAGACGCTTAGCAAGCGTTTCTTCAGTGGAGGAGTGTTGTACAAAAGAACTCCAGATCTTGGTTTACTGAGGTGCATGGATGCTAAACAGGCCACAGCTATCATGACCGAGGTACATGTGAGAGTTTGTGGACCTCATATGAGTGGATATGTATTAGCCAAGAAGATTCTTCGAGCAGGATACTACTGGCTCACTATGGAATGAGATTGTATCAGTTTCGTGCGCAAGTGTCATCAGTGCCAAGTACATGGGGATTTGATTCATTCTTCACCATCTGAATTGCACACAATGTCGGCACCATGGCCTTTTGTTGCTTGGGGAATGGATGTCATTGGGTCGATCGAGCCAGCGGCGTCAATTGGGCACAGGTTTATTCTAGTAGCCATTGATTATTTCACTAAGTGGTTTGAGGCGAAAACGTTCAAATCGGTGACCAAGAAGGCAGTGGTTGATTTTGTGCATTCAAATATCATTTGTCGATTCGGAGTCCCGAAGGTAATTATCACAGATAATGGCGCCAACCTCAATAGCCATCTGATAGCGGAGACATGTCAGCAATTTAAGATCACGCACCGCAATTCCACCCCATATCGTCCTAAGGCTAATGGAGCAGTCGAGGTAGCTAACAAGAACATCAAGAAGATACTTCAAAAAATGGTGGAAGGGTCTAGGCAATGGCATGAGAAGTTACCTTTTGCTCTATTAGGCTATCGCACTACTGTTCGCACTTCAGTAGGGGCGACTCCTTATTCATTGGTATATGGTACGGAGGCAGTGATACCTACAAAGGTTGAAATACCATCCCTTCGGATTATCGCCGAGGTGGAAATTGAAGATGCCGAATGGGTCAAGGCCCGATTGGAGCAACTGAGCTTGATTGATGAAAAGAGACTGGCAGCAGTATGTCACGCACAATTGTACCAAGAGAGAATGGCAAGAGCATATAACAAGAAAGTGCGCCCACAGAAGTTCGAAGTAGGGCAATTGGTGTTGAGGCGTATCTTACCTCATTGGGCCGAAGCAAAAGGAAAGTTCACCCCTAACTGGTAAGGGCCATTCGTTGTAACCAGAGTGTTGTCCAATGGTGCATTGTATCTAACAGACGTGGAAGGGAAATGTGTAGAAATGGCTATCAGCTCTGATGCAGTCAAGCGATACTATGTATGATTTCTTTATCTATATATACCTAATTGTATTTGGCATGTTTTGAGATTGAAATGACGAAGGCATTTTGTTCTGCTATCCAAACACTTTATCCTTGTTATCCCTTTGAGCCATATTCTATTTTCTTTCGTACCCTTCGTTCGGAATCAATAACAAAATTCAAAAACCCGAGCGGGGAAAGTAAGTGGAGAAACAAGAGAAAAACAGCGAAAAAGAAAAAGAGAAAAGAAAAGAAAAAGAAAAAAAAGAAGGAGAAAAGAAAAAGAGAAGAAAAGGAAAAGAAAAGAAAAGAAAAGAAAAGAGAATAAAAGAAATGAAAAGAAAAGGAAAAAGGAAAGATCGCAACAACGAAGTAATTTTATGACCTGAACTACGTTTGACTTGATCCCGAAAGGGTACATAGGCAGCCTCTCCTTGAGGTTCAATCACAACAAAACAAAACTCCAAAGGTCCCCAAGAAAGGAACTGGGTAGAAGTTGTGGTCGTTGTGAGAAATCTGATTCCGAAAGTTGTAATTTTGAACTCATATTGAATTATTTTGAGCCTCTATACCCTTCTTTCTAAACCCCATCCAAAAGCCACATTACGGTCCAAAGAAAGACCTTCTGATCAATCTTCAAGAAATGCTACTGCGAGCAGGTAAAGTGATTTATGTTGGGGGTAACACTCCGATATCAGGAGAGAAAGGAAAAGGATGAAAATGAGAGAGTCTTATTGGTGAAAACCCTCACGGGCACTGTAAGGCGACAGGAAATAAAAAATGAGAGAGTCTTATTGGTGAAAAACCTCACAGGTACCATAAGGCGACGTGAGCTGAGAGAAATTGAAATGAGAGAATTTTATTGGTGAAAATCCTCACGGGCACCGTAAGGCGAATGTGATTTTTCAGACGGGCAAATGAAAAAAGTCTGTGGTTGAAAGATGCTCGAAACATGGCAAGACGAGCAAGGTTTGGGTTTTGTTGAAAGTCGGGTTATGAAAGTATTGAACAGCAAATATGGCAATTGAAAGTTGATTGGTTGAACAGACTATGCTGGTTAATCAAAAAATGCATGGCAGGATCAATGGTACCAGCCGTTCCACTCAGATAAGTCCTATCCTTTTTCTCTTCATTATAAATCATCCATTTTCAGAGTCTTTCTGTCCTTAACCTTCGAGGTCATTGTATTTCATTCTCTTGAAGTCTGTCTATAAGATGTTTCAGTGTCAGTTCTGTTCAAAAACAAAAGGAAGGATATTAAGGTTAACTACTAGCTTCCCAGTTATACAGTGAAATAGGGCCAGAATAGATCAAAGATGTCAAAAGAAAAGTAAGACGTGAAGGACCACTAGAAATCCCATCAATGGGATAATCAGATAACTGTGGGGGAGAGGCAAAGTTTCACAAGAGGGGTCAGAAACACAAAACAGCGATACGGGATAGAACATTTGGGTCATCAAAGTCAGAGGGTTGAAAGTCAATCAGGAAGTCGAGGCATTTCAAAGCGAGGCCAGGGAAACAAGTTGGGGCAAAGCCAGAAGCAGGAACGTACCCAACAAAGAATGCCAACAGCTAACCACCATTTTATATTAACGAATCTTTCTTTGATTAAGACAGGGGCAGAAAATTTTCTTTGTTTGTTTATTTTCTTGCAATCAGGAGACCACCTGGAGAACAAGGGAATACTTTTCAAGTTCAGCAATCAGGAGCCCACCTGGAGAACAAGGGAATACATTTCAAAGTTTCAGCAGTCAGGCACCCACCTGGAAGACAAGGGAAGTATAATGCACATTTTATTTTTCAAGCTTTAATATTTGGTAACATAACGCGCCCAGTCATCAAATTGGGGTAGAAAAATTTTCTTTGTTTTGTCTGTTTTGTTGCAATCAGGAGCCCACCTGGAGAACAAGGGAATACTTTTCAAGTTCAGCAATCAGGAGCCCATCTGGAGAACAAGGGAATACTTTTCAAGTTCAGCAAACAGGAGCCCACCTGGAGAACAAGGGAATACATTTCAAAGTTTTAGCAGTCAGGCACCCACTTGGAAAATAAGGGAAGTATACTGCAAATTTTATCTTTCAAGTTTAATATTTGGTAACATAACACGCCTAGTTATCAAACTGGGGCAGAAAATTTTCTTTGTTTTATCTGTTTTGTCACAATCAGGCGCCCACCTGGAGAACAAGGGAATACCTTGCAAATTTCAGCAATCAGGAGCCCACCTGGAGAACAAGGGTATATATTTCAAATTTCAGCAGTCAGGAGCCCACCTGGAGAACAAGGGAATACTTTTCAAATTTCAGCAATCAGGAGCCCACCTGTAGAACAAGGGAATACTTCTAAAGTTCAGCAGTAAGGCGCCCACCTGGAGAACAAGGGCAGCACAATTCAAATTTTAGCCTTTTTAAATATTTGATAAAATGATGTGCCCAGTCACCAAACAGGGGCAGAAAATTTTCTTTGGATGTTTATTATGTTGCAGTCAGGATCCCACCTGGAGAACAAGGGAATACTTTTCAAGCATCGCAGTCAAGATGCCCACCTGGAGAACAAGGGAATAGTTTTTAAGTGTCAGCAACCAGGAGTCCGCCTGGAGAATAAAGGCACATATTTCAAATTACAGCAATCAAGCATCATTCAAAGGAATGGAAAAACATCGCCAATCACAATTCAAGGCAAGAACAAGAATCCCATTGGAAGAATACAAGATACAAGTTAAAGACAACACAAGAGCAAGTTTGAAGACATAGATAGGATCTTTTGTAACTCATAGATCATAGCTTAGGCTAGCTTCTTTTGTTTTACCACGGTGTAATAAGGAGGTCAGCAAGCAGTAGCAGCAGCAACAGCAATGAGATCACAGCTCTTGGTAGTCCCAGCTACCAGACACTCCTGAACTACACTAACCTGATTCCTGTTTAGCCCGGGATATGTAGGTAACCTCAGAAGCAGGGCGTGGTCAAACTTTTCAAAAAATTCTTCACACGGAATATGCGAATGGGCAAAAATTGCTCGTTTCTGCTTACTTGTCTTTGCATGAAAACTCTTCATTTTTCCGGGCAAAGAGGGGCAGCTGTGAGCACGTAATTTTTGCCCTAAGCAAATAATTCCCAGAAATTCAAACAAAATAATTTCTTTATTATTCTTATAATTTTTGTGAATTTTGTGGCATTTTCAGGGAATTGTTGTATTTTATTTGTGCATTTTAATTCATATGAAAAATACAAAAAATTTATTTACATCTAGGATTTAATTTCATTATTAATTAGGGGTTAATTTGTATAAGAGAGAAAATAACAAAAATAATCTTTTTTACATTTTTTGTTCCTTTAAATTCACTTTTGTTTAATTCTTAAAATTAGGGTCTAGTTAATGCTAAGAAATTTAATTAGTATCATTTTAGAATAAAATTAGGTTTTGGCAATTTTGTAATTTTGCATTTTAATAAAGTTTAAAATCCAAAAAATATATATAAATAAATCAAATACAAAAAGAATAGAAGAAAACAAATTGAAATTTTGAAAATAAAAGGAATGAGAATGAGGGCACTATATTGGGCAAATTCTTAATCTAGCCCACCTGAAACAAGACACCTGAACGACCCAAACCCACAGCCCAGTCTAGCCTGGACCGCCCCGCCCCAAAACGACGCCGTTTTGACGTCAAGAAATCCAGGCCGTTCATTTCCCATCATCCAACGGCCCTTATCAGTTCAAGGTAATTAAATAAAAATGTCTGAAAATTTTATCAAACTTCAGAGACACAGCTCATCTCCCTCGTATGTCCCTTACCCTTTCCCGTCTCCACCATTCCTCCGCCCCAACTCCGCCACCGGAAATTGCCCACGGCGGCGGAGAACCACCAACCACCCTCAAATTTACACCCTGGGTTCTCCTTATTCACCCTACCCAAATCCATCACGCGTATCTCTCAAACACACCTGGAATCCGTCGAATCTTGAATCTAAATTTTCCGGCCAAAACTCAACTTCATCCAAATTTCTCCAAAATCACACCATAAACTCGCCTTACCACCCTCTTCCCAAATCTTCTATTAGTTTTCCTCGAATCTGCCTGGGATGTCTCGAATATTAGGTCAAAGTTTGGCCGGAAACCCTAGTTTCCTTAAATTTCACCAAATTAGTTTCATGTGACCCCCCCACCTTCCTCACGATGCTTCAATCATCGTGGGTGTTCAAATATCAAGTGGACTGCTCGAATTTGGAATCAAGAGGCAGTAAACTTCGAGTCATAGTGAGTTTTCTCAATTTTAATTTCTGTTTCTTTTCTCGTCTTCTCATCTTCTCGTGCTTCTGCGTATTAGGTTCGTTGATGTTCCATGATTAATTGATAGTAACTTTTAATTTCGTCATTAGTTTTGTTCAAGTGTTTAGGGCCTAGTCTTAACTGTTCATTTTTATTCGAACTAATTTGGTTCTTGCAATAGTTAATTCTCATGTTATTTTTCGGTTCTTTTCTGGTTTTGTTGTGTTCTGATGATGAGTGAGGTTCTGATTGTTTAGTGATTAATTTGGACTCGATACATTTCTGTCCGTTAATTGTTAGCTATATTTTTAGGTTAATTTCAATTTCTTTTAGTTCTGAGTTGATGTTTAAATGTTCAATTGTTAGCTTATTGGTTAAATGTTAGTTTAATTTTATTTAGTTCCAACTATTAGTCCACGCTTTGCATTGTTGATCTTGGTCTCCTGATTTTTAAATCTGATTGAGTTTATGTGAATGAATAATTGTGATTTGTTAGTTCAATTAGTTAATTTCTGAGTTTTAATTAATCATTCCTAGTTAGTTTGGAATTGGTTTAGGAGATTGGTTATAGCTGTTAAAAATTTAGGTAGAATCAGTAATTTTGAGAAGTTTTCAGGGGTAGTTTAGGCATGAGAAATGGCTGGTTAATCAGGAATAGTAATTTCAAAATAAAAACAAGGGTAGTATAGGTATTGTATAGGTAGAAGAACGTCCTAGGACCTTCTAGAATAGGACTTTAGTGTACATTTCAGCACAATAGAGGTAGTTACTTAGGTAGCAAGTTAGAAAATAAGAGATTAAAGCTTAAAAGAAGTAGGGACTGATAGGGTAAACATAAAATCTGAGGGTTGTCCTCATTTTGCCTATAAAAGGCAATGAATAGTGTCTTAACATACAAGTTTTGGACCTCCAAAATTCCCCCTCAATATCATTTTTGAAAATCTGAGTTTCCAAAAAATTTCAAATTTGAATCTTAGATCTAGTTCTTCAAAACCAAAAAAATAGAAAAAACAAAAACAAAAACTAAAAAACACTACTGTTTCATTGCCTTTCCTTAGCTCGTTTCCAATTTTAAGTTAGGAATTCAACTCCTTAGCCTGTTTGGAACAGAAACAATTTGAATTTCTCTGATTCTGTTCTGTATCTGAAATTTGACTGCATTTGGAGGCAATTTGATTCGAAATTAATTAGTTTGAGTAAACTGGAGAGTCAGTGGTTGTTTGTATGTGATTTCTGGGTGCATTTTGATGATTTGAGGCTATTTTGGGGTCGATTTAAGCATATCCTGATTTCTAATCTCATTTCTGGGCTGCTTGTGGTAAATAATTACTGCTGCTAGTCCTCTTCTTCTTCTTCTATTTTATTGCATTCCAGGTACACATCGAATCAGCCTTGATGTAACCTTGAATTGAAAGATGAAATAAAGTATTCATGCCTTGGCCTCTAGCTCTATATTTATTCTGAATTTTATAATCAAAAATATATATTAGTTGTTGTATATCTACTTAGTATAGTTCAGTTTCAATTTGTATTAGCTTAGACTATGGAATGTATAATTAGGACTGCTTTTGGACTGTTAATAGGCTGCTGGATTGTTGAACTTGTAGTCAGTCATTGGACTTGGTGATTTTATTTTGTGATTAGTTTGATCATTAGCTATAGTGGTAGAATGATAATGATTCTAGATTTTCGTTTTTTTAGTTAATCATTAGACAGTCGAATTGATAAGAACAATTAGTAAAAAGGTTTCAAAATTTGTTATCATCGTTGAGATCAATTTCAAAATGGCATGTTATTATGTTAATTCAAAATCCGTGCATCTCATAGTTCAAAGGTACTGATACTTTAATTTGCTCATTTAGTGTTTGCCAATTGTTTTCAAGGACAATGATTTAGAAACAAGCATGTAGGATTGCAAGCTTTTAGTAATTATTAAACGAGTGAAATAATACTGAATTTAGGACCCTTTACTTGATCATTAGTAGCTAAATCTATTGTGAATGGAAATCCATAATCTAGGATCCAAATAAAACTTGCATTAGATATGGGTTCATCTAGGATGCCCAAACGTGCTAACCGCTGTTTAAATAAGAGCTGGGCCTAATCCAGCCTAAAGCCCAGCGTTAAATAACCTTTCAAAGGCTCAATGAATTTTCCTCTTCCTGGGCCAGGTCTCAGGCCCAATCTACTCGACAACCTTCCTCCATCAGAACTTGGCCACATTTGTTTAAGGCCCAAAAATCATTATGGGTCAAACTCCTTTAACAAAGTATATTAGAAATAAGGGATTAATTTACACATATAAATTTGGGTTTCAGATTAGGTGGTGGGTTCAAATTAAAAGGGTCTTCCCTTTTGTTTGAATTTGGACTTGAATTTGGGGCTTGGATTTATAAATGTAAATTAATTAGCCCTTTTAGAGACAAATAATGAATAGAAAAATCATAGTCACTTTAGGTCGGCCTTTAAATAAAATGAGATGAGCCTCACCAAATGAAATACAAAATGCGGGGCCCGCAATAAATGCTATATAAAAATACTTAGAAACTCGGGAGGACCGTTTAGCGAATTTTACGGTCTTCCCCAAAGATAATAAATGTGTAGTTGCTTTAGGCGTGTATTTTAATAAATCACAATCCTAAACTCGGATGCACATTTATGTGACCCCAATCCAAATCTCAATGGAGTCTAAATGAGCTGACAACCACGGGTGCACTGGTGCGACGTGGTTCGAGACGTATTTTCACGACGTTGCAATTCTTATTAAAACAAAAAATAAAAGTGAATTACTAATGAAAGGCACATAAGTTAAAACATGTTTTTGAAATCAGAAAAAATCAACTAAAATAGTTGAGCGACCGTGCTAGAACCACGGAATCCGGAAATGCCTAAAACCTTCTCCCGGGTTAACAGAATTCCTTACTCGGATTTCTGGTTCGCGGACTGTTAAAATAGAGTCATCCCTTTCCTCGATTCGGGATTTAAAACCGGTGACTTGGGACACCATAAATCTCCCAAGTGGCGACTCTAAATTTCTTAATAATGAATTCCATTTCGATTGTCACTTCAAATTGGAAATAACTCCCTTTATGCCCTTCCGGGTGTAGTAAAAAAGGAGGTGTGACAAGCATGAGTTGCAGTCTTTCGTTGATTGTTTTGCCGGGTATCATCAGATATGGATGCATGAGGAATATGCAGAGAAAACGGCTTTCATCACGCCGTGGGGAATGTATTGTTACAAAATGATGCCATTCGGTCTAAAGAATGTTGGTGCCACCTACATGAGAACCATGACTACTATCTTCCACGACATGATACACAAGGAGATCGAGGTATATGTGGACGGAGTCATCGTCAAATCCAAGAAAGCCACTGATCATATGGGAGATTTGAGAAAGTTCTTCAACTGAGGAGGTACAATCTGAAACTAAATCCCGCCAAGTGTGCATTCGGGGTTCCTACTGGAAAATTACTGGGTTTCATCGTGAGTCGTCGAGGAATAGAATTGGAACCATTAAAAGTTAAATCCATTCAAGAAATGCCACCGCCAAAGAACAAGAAGGACGTAATGAGTTTCTTGGGAAGACTCAACTATATCAGCCGGTTCATAGCTCAGTCTACGGTCATTTGTGAACCCATCTTTAAAATGCTGAAGAAAGACGTTGCTACTAAATGGACTGATGATTGTCAGAAAGCCTTTGACAGAATCAAGGAATACCTATCAACACCACCACTCTTGGTTCCGCCCTAGCCAGGGAAGCCTCTACTACTTTATCTCGCAGTTTTGGATGGAGCATTTGGTTGTGTTCTGGGACAACATGATGAAACAGGGAGGAAGGAGCAAGCCATCTACTATCTCAATAAGAATTTCACCCCGTACGAGGCCCAGTATTCTTTATTGGAGCGCACCTGTTGTGCTCTGACTTGGGTAGCTCAGAAATTGAGGCATTATTTATGTGCCTACACTACTTATCTCATATCTAGGATGGACTCGCTTAAGTATATCTTCCAGAAGCCCATGCCCACTGGCAAGCTCGCCAAGTGGGAAATCTTGCTGAGTGAATTCGACATTGTTTACGTGAATCAGAAAGCAATCAAGGGTCAAGCCATAGCTTATCACCTTGGCGAGAATCCCATTGGCGGAGAAAACAAACCCCTGAAAACATATTTTCCTAATGAAGAAGTGTCCTTCGTAGGAGAAGATATTGCAGAAGCCTACGATGGTTGAAGGTTGTTTTTCGACGGAGCCGCAAATTTCAAAGGAATTGGCATAAGAGCAGTCCTAGTATCAGGAACCGGCCAGCATTACCCGGTATCCGCCAAGCTCAGATTCCCCTGCACAAATAATATGGCTGAATACGAAGCTTGCATCCTAGGGCTCAAGATGGCCATTGACATGAACATTCAGGAGTTGTTAATGATCGGGGATTCAGACTAGCTCATACATCAAGTTCGAGAAGAGTGGGCAAACAGGAACTCTAAGATACTCCCCTACTTGCATCACATATAGGAATTAAGGAAAAGATTAACAAAGATGGAATTTCAGCATATCCTTAGGGTCCAGAACGAGTTCGCTGATGCATTGACTACTTTATCATCCATGATCCAGCATCCAGATACGAATTTCATTGATCCTATCCCAGTAAGATTTTATAATCAGCCATCTTATTGTGCTCACGTTGAGGAAGAAGCAGATGAAAAACCATGGTTCCACGACATCAAAAGGTACTTGACAATAGGAGAATATCCAGAGCTTGCCAATGCTACTCAAAAGCGCACACTTCAAAGATTATCCAATAATTTCTTTCGCAGAGGGGGAATCCTGTATAGGAGGACGCCCGATTTGGGTTTATTGAGGTGTGTCGAAGCAAAAGAATCATCAAGACTATTGGACAAAGTGCACGCAGGAACTTGCGGGCCGCACATGAATGGTGTTGTTTTAGCAAAGAAGGTACTCCGAGCAGGTTATTTTTGGATGACTATGGAAACAGACTGTATCCAGTATGTTCACAAGTGCCATCGTTATCAGATACATGCTGATATGATATAGATGCCTCCAAACGAGCTTACTGCAACAAGCTCATCGTGGCCATTCGCCGTCTGGGGGATGGACGTTATTGGACCTATCGAGCCTGCCGCATAAAATGGGCACAGGTTTTGTCCTGGTGGCAATTGATTATTTTACCAAATGGGTTGAGGCGGCGTCATACAATGTAGTGACTAAGAAAGTTGTGACAGATTTCGTCTGTGACCGTATTGTTTGCCTATTCTGAATTCCAGAATCAATCATTACCGATAATGGTTCCAATCTCAACTGTGACTTGATGAAAGCAATGTGTGAGGCATTCAAGATCAAACACAAGAACTCTACAGCCTACAGGCCTCAGATGAACGGAGCTATAGAAGCAGCCAACAAGAATATCAAGAAGATACTAAGGAAGATGGTCGAAAGTCACAAACAATGGCATGAGAAGTTATCATTCGCTTTGTGGGCATACTGCACCACAAACCGCACATCGACCGGAGCAACTCCCTACATGCTAGTTTATGGTACAGAAGCGGTCATCCTCGTTGAGGTAGAAATTCCTTCATTGAGGATCATACAAGAACCAAAGCTGGATGACGCAGAATGGGTAAAAGGTCGCTACGAGCAGTTAGCCCTTATAGATGGGAAAAGGATGAATGCAATTTGCCACGGTTAGTTGTACCAGAACAGAATGTCCAGAGCCTTCAACAAAAGAGTTAAGCCAAGGAAGTTTACACCGGGGCAGCTGGTGTTGAAGAAGATATTCCCACATCAAGATGAAGCCAAAGGGAAATTCTCTCCCAACTGGCAAGGTCCGTACATGGTTTACCGGGTTCTAACTGGAGGAGCCCTTATCCTCGCAGGAATGGACGGAGAAGTTTGGACAAAGCCGATCAACTCAGATGCAGTGAAACGATACTATGTGTAACCACTCATGATTTCCTTTATGATGTAATTTGAACTATGCCAGACCTGATTCCCGTTTAAGAGGGGATACATAGGTAGCCCTATGGGTTCGGTCACAATTTAATAAATTTCATTCACCCCCCCTATTTTTGGAACTGGGACAGAATTTTGAAGAGGACCCTCAAAATTCTGAAGTCAGTCTTCAGCCACTCATCGCCAAGGATGTCACCTCAGTAAACTGGGGCAGAATTTTGAGGAGGACCCTCAAAATTCTGAAGATGATTCTTCAGTCATTCAGCGCAGCCGTCAGAAGTGCCAGCCCAGTAAATTAGGGCAAAATTTTGAGAAGGACCTCAAAATTTCGGAGCAGGCGAGGTTGCAATGTCTCGAACTGCGTCACAGTCGTTGGTTCAGCTAAAAGAAAACTATTTTTTTACTTATGATATGTTCACTAAATCATGCATAATCATTGTCCGAATTGTCGCTGTTTAGCAACGCTACCCCGATGATACGCAATGCCAGGATTAAAGGGAAAACGAACTAACCTTTCCCCCTTCTTACAAAACTCACGGTTTTCTTTGGATGCAGACACCCAAGTCAAAAAATTACCAAATATATTACGCAATCACATTGAACCGTTACACATATTCGCATTTGCTATCTGCACGGAATGTCCCCAGCTGTCGCAATATCACAATCAGCTACCAATTATCAGCTAAGAATTTTTTTTTTTTACTTACTATTCGCTTTTATCTCATTGCATAAGGCTACCTTTCTGCCTTCTGAGACTAAGCGTTGGCTCCATCTGCATTATTTTCATTGCATAAGGCTACCTTTATGCCTTCCGAGACTAAGCGTTGTCTCCATCTGCATTTCCTGCATTGCATAAGGCTACCTTTCTGCCTTTCGAGACTAAGCGTTGTCTCCATTTGCATTTCCTGTATTGCATAAGACTACCTTTCTGCCTTGCGAGACTATGCGTTGTCTCCATCTACATTATCTACATTGCATAAGGCTACCATTCTGCCTTCCTTAACTAAGCGTTGTCTCCATCCGCATTTCCTGCATTATATAAAGCTACCTTTCTGCCTTCCGAGACTAAATGTTGTCTCCATCTACTTTATCAGCATTGCATAAGGCTACCTTTCTGCCTTCCGAGGTTAAGCTCTACCTCCACCTGCATGGCTGAAATACTGCCACTTCATTTTTTTCTCGCATGGCTGAAATAGCGCCACCTCACATTTTGCAATCGGCTGAAATATCGCCAAACTTTATTTAAATGCTACATCGGCTAAAAGATCGCCAGTTCATCTCCATCATCATCTATACTTATGCTTTCTGTCGGCTGAAATATCGCAATTTTACTTTTTACATCGACTGAAACATCGCCTGTTTTATTTAAATTTCTGTCGGCTGAAATATCGCCATTTACAATTTTGCATCGGCTGAAACATCGCCTATTTTTATTTAAATTTTTGTCGGCTGAAATATCGCCATTTATGCTTCTGCATTGGTTGAAATACCGCCAAACCTTACATTTCATGGGTTGAAATATCGACAAACTATCCGAGGGCGACATTGTTCGGAGGCATCATCCTCACAGCCCGAGAACACCATGCCATGGCCCGAGGACCCCACTTTATATCCTGCACGTCATTATTCAAAGGCATCATGGTTCGTAGGCACCATTATCATAGACCGAGAACATCATTTCATAGCCTGCGAATCCTTTAGTTTTGCGCTTCATGGCCCAGGACATCATGGTCTGAGGACGTCATCCTAACTGTCCAAGGACAGCATTCATGGTCCAACGGGAACTTGCATCATGTTTAAGTTTATGCACAATATACGTCCATATTGCTTACTTGTAGGTACACTGGCTAGCAATGGCCGTCTCAGCAGGAGCAATCCCCCTCCAGGCCCCACCGCCGATCAAGTTTCAAACACCTCTTGCCCCATAAACATCGCGCCCTATCTCTTTCGAATCACCATTAGCATGTTCCATTAATGTTTCCTGAACTACATACGGCCTGATTCCTGTAAAACCAGGGATATGTAGGCAGCTTAGAAACCGGAGCTCAGTCAAGTTCTTTTCAAATTGCCGCGTCCGGTCAAAATTGGCCTTCATATCTTTACCTGACAACTCTTTCATCCTTCCCGGGTAAGGAGGGGCAGCTGTTGATACCTAATTTTTCCTAAGTATTTTTATACCCGAATATTTCCAAAATAGCATATTGGTGCATATATAAGCACACCCAAGAGTTTTGGCCTTTTTAATGATTTTTAAAACCAACTTATTACCTATTTTTTATACAACAAAATCTAATAATTATTCCCAAAATTATCATTTTTGTGAATAATTCATTTTACTTTCACATTTACACCAAAATATAATTAAGGTAATTTTCGCATATTTTTACAAGTTCATTTGGTATTTTTAAAGCTAAATGGCATATAGTTGCAATTATAGCCTATCTTGTAATTTATGGCGTTTTATGTTTATAAAATTAGTCCCAGTATTTTTTAATTAATATTTATATAAAAATTATTTACCCAGTACATTTAATTTGTTTTTTTAAATCAGTATTACTATTTTTATAAAATAAAAAGGGGAAAATTAGCTATTTACGATTTGGCCTTATTGCATTTCAATTTTAGCCAATTTGGCATCCCATTTCAGCCCCAATTTGAAATCTAATTACCCAACGCAATTAATACTCCTACCCGACACATACCCTTTCCTATCATACCCAAACTCGTTTCCCATTTAACCCGTTCAATCCCAGTCATTGATCCTTTTTGCATCAATGGCTCCCCTCTTCCCTTTCCTTTTTTAATACAAACAACCCCAAAACCCTACCTCATATCTCTCGACCGGCACCTCTGAATCCTCTCTTCTCTCAACTCTCTCTCAACTCACCTCAAACCGTAGTCGCCGCCTCTCATCGAAACCCTAATCTATGGCTTCTCAGGCTTATCGGAGGCCTATACTAGCCTCTCATGGCTTCTGCGTGCTAGCTTCTAAAGGTCCTATTGCCAGATCTTGAAGGGTTCCGACCAAGCCTTTCTTCGATGACTGTTCTCCGGTCGTCTTCAACCTTTGTCCGGCTAGTCATGGCTATTCGAGATCGATCTTCGACTTTCCTGCTCAGATCGATGGTTTCCAAAGCTTTCTCATCACCTAGGTTTCTCATCGAATCCCTAATCTCTAAGGTTCCTTCGATTTATTTTAGATCTGTTCTGGATCTATTTGTGTGTGAAGCTTCTATGCATTTTTCTCGAAGATTCTTTAATTTTTGCTTTCGAAAACTCTTTATTCTTCAACTAGGGTTTCATGTTAAGTTATTTTGAATCTCTTCTCTGATTCTTGACATGGTTTACTGTGTTTTGTTTGTGTTATCTTCTATCTGAGTTAGCATGATGAAAACCCTAATTTTCTTTGAGATTTTGTTTGAGTTTCTTGGTCTGTTTGTTAATGGTCAATTGATTTGCCTTATTTTTTACCTGAGTTAGCATAGTGAAAGCCCTAATTTTGGGCTTATCCGAGATTCTGAACCTATTTATTTGTTTATCTCATTGTCTCCTCTAAACTCGATTGATTTTCGAAAACCCTAGTTTCTTTGGGGATTATTCGATTTCTTTGAGATTGTTTGTGCAACTCGTATGGTTTTCACTTAACTCATTGCATGTTTCTGATCTTCTTCTCTATTGTTAAACACTGAAACTTGACTATCATGCTTCGAATGTCTTCCTTTTAGTTACTACTATATGCTGTTATTTTGCCATAACTCGGCTTCACGTGTCTATTACTTGTGCATTCGTCTATATATACTGAGTTCCTTTTGTGATCGATTCTCAAAACTTGTGATTAATTTTCAAAAAAACTTTTCCTTTGTGAAATTCTGATTTTACTCGCCTGTTAAGGGGTAATTGATTCTTTACCTTTGATTGGCCTCCCTGAATCTTTCCAAAAAATAATTTCAAACCCTGTACTTAGACTCAATTGCCCATTATATTACCTTACTGCTTCTTTTATGGAAGCAGCCATTCTATTTACAAGGCCTATTCTCCCTTTCCTTATTTAAATCCTGTTAGTATCCGTTTGAATGAGAATCCCCTGATTAAAGGAGAGTCTTATGCTGATTGATTCTGATTTGTGATCATGCCATATTTGTGATAGATTTGTACTTGTTACCTTATTTCTCTACATGTTTTCAAAGCTATAAATACTCTCCTCCCTTTTCTTTGAACACACGAACACATAACGCAATCGGAGTTCAAAAAATCATTCTCACTTAAAACACTCTCCCTCTTTCTGCTACTTGTGCTGTTGGGGACTTTGTTTACTCTGCTTTCTTCTACACTTTTTATTTCTCTACTGGTATGTCCCAGTTAATTTACATGTGCCAACAACAATGTGTTTCATTACTACCTACTTTTGTTCATGTCTCCCTTGGTTAATATTTGTTTCTAGCATACTGTAACATGTTTCCCTTCCCTTGTAACTCAATGTTTAATTTACAGGTGCATCATATCAGTTGTTTGTCATGTATTTGATACTTTATGAATCCCAAACCCTCATATCCCCTTTGTATGCTTTAAGTTATGGTTCAAAAACATGGCAATGCTTGAAATCATTGTCCATGGCTATGAACTGGACCCTTTGGGGTCCTAAGCTTGTCAATTTCCCATCCCCATTCCCTCATTGTGTGTATGTTGAGTAACAGCCTTGGCCTGTTAGTACTTCTGATTATTTTTCAGGCTATGGCTTGACCTCCAGTAGGTCTTTACTCAATAAAAGCTTGATAATAGGTTTGGTCACGGGTGTGCCAATCTATATTGTTGCTGGGCATGACCGTCAGCCTGCCTGGGTAGTGCCCCTACCCTTTTCTATTGCACTTACACTCAACTCTTAGAATTTAAGTCCTGCCCCTCTTATGTGAGCCTTGCCTTGGGACCCTAGAGCTCCCTCTGAACTTGGACGCATAAGAGCTGGCTCTTCCATACCGTACAACTCAATTTCTATGAATATCTTGGGTGTTTGCATTGCGTGGGATTCCTGAAATCCCTTGGGTCTCTTAAACACCCTAGATGAGAAAAGGCTTTGAAACTTGGATCTCAAAAGTGGCTCAATCTCATATTATTAGGCATTAAGTCTAAATTAGGCTGCTCGGATGTAGCTGAGGTTTTATGATGTATTTTTAATTCTAGTTTATTTTTTTTGGGCTGTAATAACTTGTATAAACTCGGGGAACTTAGTAAAAAAGGGGGAATGGGATTTACTTTCTGCACCAAGGGTAGAGATCCTGCCTATAGGTTTGAATTTTCTTTTATTTCTGCAAACGCACCTAGAGATCCTGCCTATAGGTTTTCAACTTTCATTTATGCATATCTGCCTAGAAATCATGCCTATAGGTTTTCAAATTTCATTTATGCATATCCGCCTAGAAATCATGCCTATATGTTTTCAACTTTCATTTATGCATATCCGCCTAGAAATCATGCATATAGGTTTTCAACTTTCATTTATGCATATCCGCCTAGAAATCATGCCTATAGATTTTTAAACTTTAATTTTTGCAAAACTAACATCTAGAAATCATGCTCATAGGTTTAATCTTTAATTCCTGCAAACACGCACAGATGTCTTGCATATAGGTTAGTTCCTAATTGATCCGCAATTTCATATAAAACATGGTCTATCAAATGGTTGCATTCTGCAAACGACATTAGGCAAACTATTAGTAGATAAATAATAATAAAAACTGCATGTAGAAGCCATGCTCCTAGGATGTTGTTAATGTCTAAAGGGTGTCCAAGTCATTATTCATATAGAAAGTATCCCTATAGGAAGTTTCGAATCTAAATAGAGATAATAATAGTTGTTAAACTTGTATTGTCCCGCTAAAATCAGTAACCCCTGTTAGTTTGTGCATTTGTTTCTAAAATTAGTATATGTCACACCTAGTTCTAATTAACACTTAAGTCAATCATATCAGTTTTCAAACAACTGCATTCGAGTATGCCTAATGTAGACTTTTCGCCTAAAAAATATGCGTTGAACCAGTCCGCTCGTCGCTCTATTTAAATAAGACCAAAATCAGTACGTAAAAGATATGCTAAACTCTATGTTTTTGATGATTTATGGAGGTATATTTGAGCCTTGCTTGCCTGTCTGTATCCCATTTCTATCTGCAACTATTTGTTTTGGTTGACGCCTTAGCATTTTATCCTTTGAAACCTCTAAAAGCCCTAAGCCCCCTTCCCTTTAAGATTAGTAGTCCATTTTCCTTCGGTACTAATAGGATCGGACGGGTAGTAGCATTCAATAAGTAAGCGATACCATTCCGCACTCTAATACCTTAAACGGGGTGGGAAGGGTAGACATGGAGATGATGATTACACGATAACACTATGCATACAATTGCGTACCGATGTTGTGCAAATGATCCATGTAATTTATAAACCTTGGACCCCTCCCTCTTTATTAGTTTAATAATCTTCAGATTTTTAAAGGCTATTTCAACTTCTGTTTCTTATACGTCTTTCAAGTTGCTTGCACCAATTGTTTCACCCCTTACCTTTACTTGCGTATCTCTTCAAGCACAAAACTGTTTCCTTCCTGAATTTTAGCACTCCTTTTATGCTTCTTATTTGCAATACTTGCTTGTTTATTCATGTTTTGCATTTAAAGTGACAATTGTAGCATGGACGGGAACCACACTAGTGGATCTTGAGGGGTGCCTAACACCTTCCCCTCGAGATAATTTCGAGCCCTTACCCAAACTCATGTTTTCATATTTAATTCTTCTAAAAATGTCCTAATGCACTATAATCATTAGGTGGCGACTCTCCAAAAATCCAAAACCCAATTCCCAAACGGGAATAGAGTTGTCTTCCCAAATGTCGTGAACCCGATTCCGATTCTGCGAGGAAAAGGGGGCGTCGACAGACTGCAAAAGCGAGAAAATGACCGCAAGTGCGGATTCCCTAGGTCAGAATGTATATAATTTTTCCTTCGCGATTTTCAGAAGTTTCACCATTTTTTAAACGCGTTTTCTAGAGCTTTTGGGAGATTTTGAAGAGGCCAATTCGTTGAGGTAAGATTTTTTAACGTAAAACCCGTTTCTATGGTGTTATTTCACTGATTAGGCTTGGAATTCATGGAAATCAAGGGTGAAAATTTGGGAAACTAGGGCTTGAGAATTAGAGACTTTTAAGCAAGTATTTGAGGGGGCATTTATGGTTGGATTTTAATGCTTTGGATATGTATGAACTCGTGAGGAGATAAGGAATCTATTGATGTGAATTTTATCGAATTTCGAGATGTGGGACCGGGGGTAGGTTTTGTTAATTTTGGGATTCGCGTTGTATTTTGATTGTTTTCGAGTGGGCTTTGTTCCCTTAACATATTTTGATGGTTATGCATTGGTTTTGATTATATTTGAGGCAATTGGAGGCTGATTCGATAGGAAAAGGTATCGCGAGCTAGAGATTTAGCTTGGCATGAGGTAAGTAACGCTTTCAACCTTAAAACTGCGGGTTTAAAACCCCGAATGATGTGTTTAATAATTGTTATGAAGGTGATGTTAGGCCAAGTGACGAGCGTATGAGCGTGCACCATGAGAAATGTGGTCTGGATCGTTCCAGAGCACCGCTTAGTGTTATTTATTATCGATATCTATGCTGTGATTATGTGACCTGACTGTTGAGATGTAAATCATGTTAATTATAATATTAAGGCTTTACACCAATACTATTGAGACCCGAAAGGTCATTTCTTGCTATCATGCCATTACACTCATGTTTACTTTATACCCAGTCCTGTTCATCCATATTGTATCATGTCTCAATCTCGATTATTGTTATTTTACATATCTTATCATTGTTCGGGCCTGTATTATGACATCTTAGCCATGTATATGAGACTGGAGAGTGTCGACCAAGTGAGGCTAAGAGCCGAGTATTGATTGACAATATAGGATCGGGCCACACGTTGCAGCAATGATATTGATCATGCCTTCGCTGGCATTTTTGTGCTCAGAAAAGCCCCTCCAGAGTCTTTACACCCCCAGTGAGCGCAGTGGATGATTATATCGAGGGAAGGATTTCCCTGTACATGGATTTGTCTGAAGTATTATGCGGGGAGATGGATCCTCTCTGTGAGGCTGGATTGGCCTGTGTCCTCGGTACTAGATGACTACAGTCAGTGATGTATATTCTGAAATGGATATTCCCTTGGTCAGAAGGCCATATACAGTACCGAGTGGTTGATCACTTGTAAGTAAAGATTGTGGAAATCTTGATCATGCTATATTTGCATTGGTACATTATGAAATCTATGAGTATTGAGCTTTTATTTGATCAGTTGCTTCTATAATTGTTGAGTTTATTTGAACTGTAAGCATGTCAACATTTCTGTTCCTCTTACTCTTAAATTTCCTGTTGAGGTTTTCTCCGTCACTATCTGTTAGTCCATAGGTTGGACTTGTTACTTAATGAGTTGATGTACACACGTTACCCCTCTAACACCTTGTGTGCAGATCCAGGCATCTCGGAGCACGGTAGAAGCTGTTGAGTATTTTGTGTGGACTGTCACTGGGAGATCGCGAGGTAGCTACTTGGCGACCGCAGTTCTGCCTTCTCCTTCCCTATCTTCCTCTAGCTTTATTTATTTCATATATTCAAACTATTCTGGATTTGTATTTTCAGCCAGCTGTATTAGTTTGCTCATGACTAGTGACCCTCAAGGTCGGGGATTGTGTTTTATTCTACTGTTTTAGAAACTTCTATTATAAAAGTTAGATTCTATTTTGAAAATTGATGTTTTCATAAGTAGTAATTGAATAAAAAAAAGGGAAAAAGGAAGTAAGTGGCTGGCCTAATTCCACAATAGGCGCCATCATGACCAGATCAAATTTTGGGTCGTGACATCTTGGTATCAGAGCCTAGGTTACATAGGTCTCACGAGTCATGAGCAGGTTTAGTAGAGTCTTGCGGATCGGTACGGAAACGTCTGTATTTATCCTCGGGAGGCTGCAGAACCTTTAGGAAAACTTCATATTCTTGAATTTTTATTGTGCGAATATGTTGATCCGAGCACTAAACTTCTATTATTCTACACTCTCACAGATGGTGAGGACACATTCTACCGATCAGGATGGATGACCGCCAGTACCACCAGCTGGGGCTATAAGAGGACGACGACACAGTCGAGACCGTGGTAGGGACAGGGGTGTGTCCTGCATAATAGCTAGGGAAACACTTGCAGATCCACCCCCGCCCCAATTTATGATCTAGCTCTAGCTGGGGATGCTCTAGCTGTACCAGTTCAGGCACCAGCCGTGCCTATTGTTATTCCGGGCCTTCCGGAGACTTTGTCTTAGATTTTGACTGTGTGCACCAGCCTTGCTCAGGTAGTGGCAATTTCCACTATTGCAGCTACTTCTCAGGCTGGGGGAGGCACTCATACTCTAGCCGCCCGTACTCCCGAGCAGGGTATTCAGGGACTCCAGACATCGGAGGCACCACTAGCCCAACTGGTTGTAACTTCTCAAGATTTTGTGGTTCCATTTATGCCTGATGACGAGCAGCATCGCTTGGAGAGATTTGGTAGAATTCAGCCTCTGACTTTTAGTGGCGTAGAGGGCGAGAATGCCCAGGGCTTCTCAGACAAGTGTTAGAGGATGTTGCGTACAATGGGCATTCTAGAGACTAGTGGGGTCTCATTTACTACATTTCAGTTTTCTGGGGTTGCCTTTAATTGGTGGGAGTCTTATGAGAGGTGTAGGCCTATTGGTGAATCGCCCTTCACCTGGCATCAGTTCTCTATTCTCTTCCTAGAGAGTATATACCGCATTCACGCAGGGAGGAGTTGCGTAGGGAATTTGAGCAGCTACATCAAGAGGGCATGTCTATGACGCAATATGAGATGAGGTTTTTCGAGTTGGCCCTCCATGCTATTTGGCTAGTTCACATGGATAGGGAGAGGATTAGGAGGTTCGTTGGATTTTTTTGACCAGAGAGAGGGTGTCTAGCGCTTCTTATGAGAAGGTGGTTGACATTGCTAGAGACATTGAGTTGGTTCATCGCCAGGAGTGAGAGGAGTGGGAGGCCAAGAGGCCTCGGGGATCTAGTAGCTTCGGAGGTTCTTCTTCGGGAGGGCAGTTTTAGTACGGCAGAGACCGTTTATTTGGACATGCTCAATCAGCTTGTTCAGGTCATCATGGTGGGTCATCTAGCCATGGTTCTCACAGTTCACATCACTGTCACTCATCTCTCAGTGCCCTTCAAACTCAGTGTTCGACTCTGGCACCGTCAGTTCAGGGTTCATCTATGCTTGGTACTTGTAGTGGGCATCCCAGTGCACGGGGCTACCTTCAGTCCCCACTGCCACTTGCTACAAGGGGTTGCTTCGAGTGTGGAGATTTGGGCTATATCAAGAGATTTTGTCCCCGCCTTACGGGAGGGTCATCCCAGCAGAGAAGTCAGCCTTCAGCTTCAACACCAATTATTTCCCCAACCACTCAGTCAGCTCGAGGTGGAGGTCAGTGACCTAGGGGTCGCCCTAGAGGGGGAGGCTGATCAGGTGGTGGTTAGGCCCATTTCTATGCACTTCGAGCTAGACCCGATTCTATTTCTTTAGATATTATGATCACAGGTATTGTCTTAGTCTGGCACAGAGATGCCTCTGTATTATTTGATCCTGGTTCCACTTATTCTTATGTGTAATAACACTATCCTCGTTATTTGGATACGCCACATGAGTCTGTTATTTCACCTGTTCGTGTATCTACTCTGGTGGACAATACTGTTATTGTAGACCGTATGTATCGGTCTTGTGTGGTGACTATTGGGGCCCAATAGACTTGAGTGGATTTTTTATTATTATGCATGGTATACTTTGATGTCATATTGGGCATGGATTGTCTATCTCCATGTTGTGCCATTCTGGATTGTCATGCTAAGACAGTGACCTTGGCTATGCCGGCTGTGCCATGGATTGAGTGGCAAGGTTTGACAGATTATGTTCCCAGTAGGGCGATTTTTTTTATTCTAGGCCTAGCGTATGGTTGGGAAGGGTTGTCTTTCATACTTAGCATTTGTGAGGGATGTCGGCGTAGAGACTCCTAGTATTGATTCTATTCAATTGTGAAGGATTTTCCCGATATGTTTCCAGCAGACGTGTTGAGTATGCCGCCGGATAGAGATATTAATTTTTGTATTCTGGTGCCGGGCACTCAGCCCATTTCTATTCCTTCGTATCGTATGGCACCAGCGGAGTTGAAGGAGCAGCTTTAGGTTCTCCTTGATAAGGGGTTCATTCGGCCTAGTGTGTTACCTTGGGGTGCACCGATTCTATTTATGAAGAATCATGGTTTGATAAGAATGTGCATTGATTACAGCCAGTTGAACATGTGAGCACTTGAATTTCACCCTATATATGAGTTTATTCCCATAAAATTCAAACAAAAGATTTTTTTTATTTTTTGCAATTTCTGTGAGTTTTGTGTTAATTGATTGCATGTTATTTGTGCATGTGAAAATACGAAATAATAATGCATTTAGGAATTTAATTCTACATTCTAGTATTAAGTAGGTATTAATTCGTTTTAGAATTATTTAAAAGAAAATTAAAAAATATATATAGTTTTTAGGCATTTTTTGTTGGCAATTGATTTTTAGAATTTAAATAATTTAATTAGAATTTAATTAGTTTAATTAGGTTTTATTTTAGTTTTACAAAAATCAAAAAAAATACCAATGCAAAAATACCAAAAATACAAAATACAAAAATACAAAAAGAAAATAAAATCAAAATAGAAAATACAAATGGAAAAGTATAGTGCAAAATACAAATACAATAAGAGATGGGATAATACAAAATTACACTTATTAACAGCCCAAATCGGAAATGGCCCAGGCCCAAAGGTTGATATACCCGGTCTG
>MU684581.1:2715-22835 GCA_026770625.1 Nicotiana glauca
AAAGGCAAAAACTGATCCCACGAACCTCCAAAGTCAATAACACAAGCTCGAAGCATATCCTCCAAAATCTGAATAGTCTGCTCGGACTGACCGTCCATCTGGGGATGAAATGCTGTGCTCAACTCAACCCGTGTACCCAACTCTTGCTGAACTGCTCTCCAAAAGCATGAGGTAAACTGCGTACCCCGGTACGAAATGATAGATGCTGGCACACCATGAAGGCGAACAATCTCCCAGATATAAATCTTAGCAAATCTCTCGGATGAATAGGAGGTTGCCACAGGGATGAAATGCGCTGACTTGGTCAGCCTATCAATAATGACCCAAACTGCATCGAACTTCTTCCGAGTCAACGAGAGTCAAGTAATGAAGTCCATAGTGATCCGCTCCCACTTCCACTCGGGAAGCTCAATCCTCTGAAAGAAACCACCAGGCCTATGATGCTCATACTTAACCTGCTGACAATTCAAACACTGAGCCACATATGAAAAAATATCCTTCTTCATTCTACGCCACCAATAATGCTTCCACAAATCCTGATACATCTTTGCGGCGCCCGGGTGAATAGAGTACCGAGAACTATGATCATCCTCCAATATCAACTCTCAAAGTTCATCTATATTAGGCACACATACTCGGCCCTGCAATCTCAAAACTCCATCATCACCTAAGGTAACCTACTGGGCACCTCCACGCTGCACCGTGTCTCTAAGGATACACAAATAGGGATCATCAAACTGCCGATCATGTATACGCTCCAATAATGAAGAACGAGAGACCGTGCAAGCCAACACACGACTAGGCTCAAAAACATCCAGTCTCATGAACTGATTGGCCAAAGCCTGAACATCCAAAGCATGCAGCCTTTGACTAACTGGAATATAAGAAAGACTGCCCATACTGGCTGACTTCCTACTCAAAGCATCGACTACCACATTGGCCTTCCCCGGATGATATAAAATGGTGACATCATAGTCTTTCAACAACTCCAACCACCTCCTCTGCTTGAACAAGTACTGAAGGCTCTTATGATTAGTGAACACCTCACATGCCATGCCATACAAATAGTGCCTCCAGATCTTTAATGTGTGAATAATAGCTGCCAACTCTAAATCATGCACTGGATAGTTCTTCTCATGAATCTTCAACTATCTCGAAGCATAAGCAATGACTTATCCCCCCCTGCATCAACACTGCACTAAGCCCAATACGGGAAGCATCGCAATAAACTGTATAGGGCCCTGAACTGTGGGCAAAACCAACATCGGTGCCGTAGTCAGAGCTGTCTTGAGCTTCTGAAAGCTCTCCTCACACTCATCTGACCATCTGAATTGGGCACCCTTCTGGGTTAATCTGGCCATCGGGGTTACAATAGATGAAAATCCCTCCACGAATCGTCAATAGTAGCCAGCCAACCCCAAGAAACTCTGAATCTTTGTGACTGATGCTGGTCTAGGTTAGTTCTTGACTGCCTCAATCTTCTTTGGGTCCACCTGAATACCCTCTGCCGATACAACGTGACCCAGAAATGCAACTGAGCTCAGCCAGAACTCACCCTTAGAGAACTTGGCATATAACTGACTATCCTTCAGAGTCTGAAGAACCACTCTAAGGTGTTGCTCGTGATCCTCCCGGCTACGAGAGTACACCAAAATATCATCAATAAAGTCTATCATGAACATGTCCAAATATGGCCTGAACACTCGGTTCATCAACTCCATAAATGGTGCTGGGGCATTGGTCAACCCAAATGACATAGACAAGAACTCATAATGCCCATACCGAGTGCAGAAAGCTATCTTAGGGACATCAGATGCCCTAATCCTCAACTGATGGTAGCCAGATTGCAAGTAGATCTTGGAGAATACCCTGGCACCCTGAAGCTGGTCGAACAAATCATCAATCCTCGGCAGTGGATACTTATTCTTAATCGTTACCTTGTTCAATTGCTGGTAATCTATGAATATCCTCACTGATCCATCCTTCTTCTTGACAAATAACACTGGCACGCCCCAAGGTGAAACACTGGGTCTAATGAAACCCTTCTCTAGCAAATCCTGTAATTGGTCCTTTAACTCATTCAGCTCCGGTGGGGCCATACGATATGGCGGGATAGAAATGGGCTGGGTGCCCCGACCCAAATCAATACAGAAATCAATGTCCCTGTCGGGTGGCATACCTGGCAGGTCTGAAGGGAAAACATCTAGAAACTCCCGGACAACGGGCACATAATCAATAGTGGGAACCTCAGCACTAGAATCTCGAACATAAGCTAAATAAGCCAAACACCACTTCTCGACCATACGCCAAGCCTTCACATACGATATGAAACTGCGGGTTGAATAACCTGGAGTCCCTCTCCACTCTAAACGAGGCATACCCGGCAATGCTAAGGTCATAGTCTTGGCATAGCAGTCCAAGATAGCGTGATAGCCAATCCATACCCAATATGATAGCGAAGTCAACCATATCTAAGAGCAACAAGTCTACACGGGTCTCAAGACCCCCAATCACTACAACACACGAACGATGGACTCGATCGACTACTATAGAGTTACCCACCGGTGTAAACACATATACAGGAACACCCAATGCATCACTAGGCATGGCCAAGCATGGTGCGAAATAAGATGAAACATATAAATGCACAGACCCTGGATCAAATAGTATCAAAGCATCTCGATCACAAACCAGAACCGTACCTGTGATGACTACATCTGAAGCCTCAGCCTCGGGCCTAGCCTGAAGAGCATAACAATGGGGCTGGGCCCCACCATCCCGAACCATATCCCTAGGTTGATTTGCTGCTAGCTGACCTCCACCCTTGGCAGTTTGAGCTCTACCTCCATGACCTCTACCTCCACCTCGAGTACCTCTACCCCAGCCTCTAGCTGGCTGGGCTGGCTGTGGAGCACCTGGTGCCTGAACCATGGCACGAGAACCCTGGTGCTTAGAACTGCTCGATGCTCGAGGGCAAAATCTGGCAATATGACCCGTGTCACCACAAGTGTAACAAGCCCTCGGCTGCTGAGTCTGCTATCCCCGTCGACCTGAATGGCCTCCACGAAAACTCTGAAGTGGTGGCACACTGATAGGAGCTGGCGGTGCACTGAATGGCTGCTGATCAGAATAATGCCCACAGAAACCATAATCACCTGGGGCATCCTGAGAAACCTGGAGGGCTGACAGGAAAGTCCTGGAAGGCTGACCCCTATCATATGAATCTCTGCCTCCAGATAAGGCACCACTGAATCGGCCTAACTGACGGGGTCTCTTGTCTGCTATATGACCACCCCCCTATGGAAATACCATCTCGATCCTCCGAGCCACATTGGCTGCCTCCTGAAAAGTAATATCACTCCCCACCTCTCTATCCCCCTGGAGATGAATAGGCTGGATGAGTCCATTAATAAATCATCTCCCTCTCTCCCTCTCAGTAGGGAGTGTGACAGTAGCATGGCGAGCCAACTCAATAAACCTGGTCTCGTACTGGGTGACTGATATGGATCCCTGATGGAGATGCTCGAACTACCTCCGGTAGGCCTCACGCTGCGTGATAGGGAGAAACTTCTCCAGAAACAACACTGAAAACTGATCCCATGTCAAGGCTGGAGACCCTGCTGGTCTAGCTAAACAGAAATCCCTCCACCAAGTCTTGGCGGATCTAGGTAGGCGAAATGCAGCGAAATCAACTCCATTGGACTCAACAATACCCATGTTTCGAAGAACCTCATGGCAGCTATCCAAATAATCCTGAGGATCCTCGGTGGGTGCACTGCTGAAAGTAGTAGTGAAGAGCTTGGTGAACCTGTCCAGCCTCCACAAAGCATCTGTGGACATAGCCGCTCCATCACCGGCCTGTTCAACTACCCCCGGCTGAACTGCCATAGCTGGCTGAACCACTGGAATCTGACCCTGGGAGCTACCTGCTCCGGAGTATGTGTAGTAGGAGTCTGGGCTCCTTCTCCAGCCTGAGAAGTGGCTGGTGCTACAGGAAGCAATCCTGCTTGGGTGACACTCTCCATGAGGCCCACCAATCAGACCAGAGCATCCTGAAGAACTGGGGTAGCAATAAACCCCTTTGGGACCTGAGCTGGGCCCATCGGAACTGTTGCGGCTGGGGCCGGAACCTCCTCGTCAAAGTCAACCTGAGGCTCTACCACTGGTGCTGCTGCTCGGGGCTGAGCTCTGCCCTTACCTCGGCCCCTAGAATGGCCTTGTCCTCTGCCCCAAGCGGGAGCTGCCTGGGGCTCGGACTATTGATTGAAAGATGAGGAAGTGCATGTTCTCGCCATCTGCAAAAGAACAGAGTAGAAATTCAATTAGCTTGTGGAAGCTAGGCAAGCCAAACTTGATTACTTTTTCATTAATATACAAATCCTTTTAATGATTCTTCTACAATAATATATAAGCAATGAAATTCAACAATGATAAGCGAAAGTCTTAGCATTAAATAAAACTGAATAACAAAGCGGAAAGTTCAACAAATCCTCTACCCAAGACTGGTGTCACTATACTCACGAACTGCTAAGAATACTAAATACAACGTCTGAAAGAAAACATAAATTGTTTTTCTCGAACATTATGAGATAACAGACTAAAAGAGAGGATAAGGGAGAAGCCGGGCCTGCGGACGCCTGCAAGGCTACCTCGGGTATCACTGGACTGAAGGCCTACTCCCGCACTAATGCTGCTGCTGCTGCTGCTCGAAACCTGGATCTACGCAAAATAGCACAGAGTGTAGTATTAACACAACCGACCCCATGTACTGGTAAGTGTCTAGCCTAACCCCGGCGAAGTAGTGACGAGGCTAGACCAGACTACAACATAAACCTATGTAGTTTCATATATATATATATATAGCGGAATCAAAATGAAAAACAGATAAACAATATGGGAGGGGAAGCAAGCTGTGGGGAGTATAAAAATTTCCAAATTAGAGTCGTCCAGTAACAAAAGAAAACAACACAACTCAATAGTATGTAATGAAACAGAAATCAACAAGTGCACGACATCACCCTTCATGCTTTTAGTCTTATACTCACCAAGTAATAAAATGTGCACGGAATCACCCTTCGTGCTTTTACTCTCATTCCTCACATATATCAATAGAATCGGCACGGAATGGTACATCATGCGGCACGACATCACCCTTCGTGCTTTAACACCGTTTTCGCATAATAAGCGAACATGTCATGGCATCACCCTTCGTGCTTCACACTCTTTCCTTACCATAATCAAACAATGCACGGCATCACCCTTCGTGCATTAACACTCTTCCTCACCCAAACAACAATCACAAACAAAGGCAAGGGAATAAATAAAAAATGATGGAAATCTCGGCAAGGGAACACAAACAAGAAATTTAAAAACTCGGAAAGGGTACAACATCAAAAATCTCAACGTCCCGGCAAGGAAAATATTCAATAATCAACAACGCCCCGGCAAGGAACAAATCATTAACTCTTTGCCTTTCGTTCACTTTCATATCATAGTTCACATTATCACTTGAGTCAATGCTCCAAAGATTTACTTGTCTCATATTCCTTCACAATTGTATTTCAACTCGAGCCAACGCTCCATGAATTTCAAAGGTCACGATTTCTTTCACAAGATCTTTACAACACATAGAAGCTATCAATTAAGCATGGAAGATATCACAAAATTCCAACTATTCGCAATTAAGGACTCACGGTCATGCTAGACACCAATATATAGATACTCGTCACCATGCCTATAAATCGCACTTGACACTTAGCAAGTAGCAAATAAGAGTCAACTCATATTCCCTCAATCTAGGGTTAAACCAAACACTTACCTCAAAGCCTTGAACTCAACTCAAGCCTCAACTATGGCTTTACCCCGTGATTCCACCTCCAATCCGCTCGAATCTAGCCACAAATTACTTAATTGCTTTAATAAACATTAAATGAATCAATTTGAATGCATAAAAATGAATTTCCCAAACTTTTTTCCAAAAATTCAAAAATCGCCCCCGGGCCCACGTGGTCAAAACTCAAAGTTCGAATTAAAACATGATTACCCATTCCCCCACAAACTCAAATATGTAATTAATTTTGATATCAAACCTCAAATTGAGGTCCAAATCCCTAATTTTTAGAAAACCTAGGTTCTACCCAAAACCTCCAATTTCACCCATGAAAATCATTGATTTTAAGTGGAAAATTTATTAAATGGTGTTAATAATTGAAAGAAATGAGTAGAAATTGACTTACAAATGATTTGGGATGAAACTTGTTATTGAAAAATCGCCCAAAGGAGTAGTGTTTTGAAAATAGGGTGAAAAATGACTTAAAATCGACTAAGTATAAAAATTGCAGGTTGCAGTTGTCGCATTTGCGAATATGGACTTGCATTTGCGGAACTTGTACTTCGCATTTGCGAAGAATAATATCGCATTTGCGATCCTAGTCAGGCCTGGGCTGGTTTCGCATTTGCGAACCAGGCTTCGCAAATGCGAAGCCTGCAGGCCTGGTCACACCAGATTCTTTTTAAAGTTTAAAATGCACTCCAAGGCCTATCCAAAACTCACCCGAGCCCTCGGGGCTCCAAACCAAATATGCACACAATCTCAAAAACATCCTACAGATTTATCCGTGCCATCAAACTGCCAAAATAACATCATATACATCGAATTAAACCTCAAAATTCATAATTTCTTCCAAGTTTTCATAAAGCATAAATTTTCCATTTTAAGTCCGAAACACGTCAAACGACGTCCGTTTTTAACCAAATTTTGCAGAAAGCGTTTAAATCACATATAAGACCTGTACCGGACACCGGAACCAAAATACGAGTTCGATACCAATACGTTCTAATCAAATTTCATTTTAAATTCCCTTAAATATTTTCAGAAAACAATTTCACACAAAAATTTATTTCTCTGGCTCTGGACCTCGGAATTTGATTTCGGGTATACACCCGAGTCCCATATTTCTCTACGGACCCTCCGGGACCGTCAAATTACGGGTCCAGGTCTGTTTACCCAAAATATTGACTGAAGTCAAATTTATTCATATTAATATCAAAATTTAGCATTATTCATACAGAATTCATATTTAAGCTTTCTGGCTACGTGCCGGACTGCGTACACAAATCGAGGCAATCCTAAATGAGGTTTTCAAGGCCTCGAAAGAACAAAAAGAGTAAGGAAATAAGTGATGACCCTTTGGGTCGTCACAAATACATATCAAATTGAAGATATACGAGTCTAGTTTCTAATGCATCAAACCGTTCGTCGATACGACATCAGACCAGAGAGATATTTGTATTTTGGCGAGACTGCACAAGCAGCTCCCATGGGACCCACAAAGTCGGTTTAAACTTCAGCTTGTATTTCAGTCATTTATATGTCGTTTTAACTCAGTTTTCTCATCCATAACAGTTCCTAAACCCTCTTAAATGCTCTCCAAGGGTTCCTCCATGATTCTAGGGTGAAAACATAAGATAAAAACATGAATCCAATGCGAGATATCTCGTGGTGCTTGCTAGATTGTAGTTCTTCATTTTATGGCTGTTTTGGAGGGTTCTTCAAGGGTAAGTAACTTCAGATTTCGTATTTTTCTTTATGTTTAAGATAAGAATCAGTCCCTCCTTCGTATATATTAGATTTTCAAGGTGAAATATAAAAATTTACACACCAACTTGAACACAAAGGTTGATTCAAGAAAATAATACAACTCTTATAGTGTTGTGGTGTGATTGAGGGTTGTTGTGAGCTACACCAACTGAGGATTTCAAGCTGTATCTACTGCCTAAGGTATGTAAATCATGTTCTTGGTTGTGCTTAAGGTCAATCATGTGTTGGTTGAGTTGTTTGAGTGAAAACCAACAAGATGGTAATTGACATGGCACAAGGAATCATATCTTTTCTTTGTGGGCTGTGTTGAGGCAATATATATGGGGTTTTGTAGTTGGAAATTGTTATAAATAGTTTTATTATGTTGTGGCTGCTGATTTTAAGCTTATCTATGTTCTAATTCAGTGGATGGAAGAAGATAACATGAAAAATAAGATGTTGACGGTAAAGGTTAAGGTGTTAGGCATGTGGACTATATTTGAAGATTATGCTTATGATGTTTTGTGTTGAAAATGATATGGTAAGCATAAGTATGATATTATATATGTTGTAGGAAGATTCATGGAAAAGCAATTGGATTCAAACCATATTTTATTAATCGTAAATCGAGCTTGCCGCTCAAAATAGTTGTAGAACTAATCGGAGAGCTTATTGTGAATTATATTGTTGTTGTTTGTGTTGTCTGGTGACTTTTGGTAACATGTGGGATTTAGTACAAATAGGGGAGATGCTGTCCATTTTCTTGTAGAATATTGGTTTCTAAATATGAGAGTTACAACGCTTATATGATGACGGGAAAGTCGATTTTCTCATTGTAGACGTAAAAAGATCATATTGAGCTTGCTTGACGATTGGATAGAAGATTCCAGGTATGTTAAGGCACTTCCTTTTTTATTCTAGCATGATCTAAAGTGAAATGAATACGCTATTTCATAATAGATCTACTCCAAGTTATCCATGTTGTTCTTTCCTTATAATGTTATTCTAAGCAAGTATGTAACATCCTTGAATCCTACTGAGGTTCATATTGATGGTATGGATGTACATAATGTTAATCGAAGGTGCAACGACCTTACGTCACTCTAAAAGGTTTAGAACGTGATTTCATAAGTCCAACATACATTATATATAGTATATATTTTACTATACTGAGCCGCGTTATGGCCGGGTACGACACCTATTGTGCAATCACTGATCAGTTCAATTTACCGAGCTCCACGTGGTCGGGTAATATTCTACCAAGCCTTATAATGACCGGATACATTTTTACCGAGTCCTCTTTGAGGCCGGGTACGATATGATGATGATGTTGTCCACAGAGGCGTATATTTTTAAAAGTTTATGTATATATACATATTATGCATTTCACGTCAGTAGCCCCCAAAGGCACTAAGATGTTACAGGTTGTATCTCCTCTATCTCACTTTACATTACTATTTTTATTTATGTATTCCTGCCTTACATACTCAGTACTTTATTCGTACGGACATCTATTTTTCCTGGAACGCTGCGTTTCATGCCCGCAGGTCTTGATAGACAAGTTGATAGTCCTCCTAGTAGGCTATCAGCTCAGCGGTGTTGGTGCACTCCACTTGTTCCGGAGTTACCTATTTGGTTAGTATGATTTGGATATGTATTGATTAGTATGGCGGGGCCCTGTCCCGAACTTTATGATGTGTATGTACTCGAGGCTTGTAGATAGATGTCATGTATATAAAATATTGTATGGCCTTGTCGGCCTATGTTCAGTGTACGAGTGTTCGTTTTGGTCTTATAGGACCGTATGTTACATGTATAAGTTTGTATTACATGTTGGATCGTCCTATGTCAAGTATTCCCTTATGTTTTATTCTTGTTATCTCATGACGGCCTTTCTGGATCATTTACCCATGATAGTATGATATCAAAGATATGTTACGTTGGTACTCGGTTGTGTAAGGCACCAGGTGCCCGTCGTGACCCTTCGGTTTAGGTCGTGACAAACTTGGCATCAGAGCAGTTCTGTCGTAGGGAGTCTACAAGCCGTGTCTAGTAGATCCTTGTTTATAGATGTGTTGTGCACCACATTATATAAAGAGGAAGCTACAAGGCATTTAGGAGTTTGTTACCCTTCTTTCAAATTCACATCATGCTATATAGCTGAGCCATAAGAGTTCGAGCCAAGACTTATGTTTGCTAAGTATAGAGGTGCTTGCAATCTGAAAAAGCATTGCTAGCAGAGGGCTAATAAAGCAGAAGGTAAGGGCACTAGTAAAGAGAGAATTCTTGACAATGTGGCCCAGTTTGAGGCCCTATCAGATCTGGCATACTAGATGTGCGGATTTCCTACTTAAGACCATAAGATGGTAATATCTAACATACCCCGTGAATAGCAGGCCATGGGAGTATTAGAAGGTAAAAGTATAAGTTTCAACAGATATCAAAAGGAAGGTGAAAAAGGGTACGAGGTACCAAATTAATGAAGATTATGCAAATTTTTAAGAAGAAGTTATTTGTTTTCATAAATACCCTCCATCTTCTTGATACGTCAATTTCCAATTCTTACATCAACAAGTATTAAATAAATTTTTGAGGCTCTAATTTTCAATTTTTTGAAATATATCTGCTCATATCTTTCTTGTTTTTTTTTTCTTTTCGTGATACATTTTGGCTTACCTTTTATCAATTTTTATGATCTTGAAGTTAACATTTATTGTTCTGTATTAGAACAAAAACTCTTTCACTTTATTCTTTTGAATTTACATGGGAGGCATTCTGAAAGCATTATGTCATAAAGTATAAGTTCGATTACTATATGCCAAAATAACATGATTCAACAAACTGAATAGACAAAAAGAAAAAAAATAACGAAACGAGGAACATATGCACTTATCATTTACACTAGAGTTAAGCTAGTTAATAGACATTAGTTACACAAAAAAATATATAATCCTCATGTCCACCAGTCTAAACAAAAGAGTATGGACATAACTTGAGGTATCAAAAATATCACTACAATTAAAATTTGAAGTTTTTCGTCGAGCAAAAACTATCAAACTAGTGCCACCATAAATACACAACTTTAACATACTTCAAAGTTTACCATTGACAATCATGAACATCATTGTTTGGCATTCAAGTTCACCCATACGTAAAAACAATTCCATCATTTTGACATCTTCGGAGAGAATAATTGTAACTTTATACGTTCTTGTATGGAGTACAACTCAAATGCGGGAGACTCAAGGATGGAATAAATTTCACCACAAATATCGGATTAGTCACGATCCCCAATCTTACAATCAAGGCACCTATTTTTTTGTCTTGACTTTCAATAAAGTTTTTCATAACTTCCCTCATACCCTTAAGAAACGTCTCATTAGACTCCACAACCGTTTTTTTTGCTTCTCTTTTTCATTGAAATTAGAAGAGGACCTATTAATGTGCTCACTTTTTTTTATGATTTTGTTGGAATCCAACATGTTCATTTTCAGATGCTCTACCATCTTCGTTTTCAAATGCTCTAGTAAAACTAGGTCCAGCATAAGCATGTTCAGCTTCCCCAATAGCTATATTAGGACCAATCAATAACATCAACAACATTAATAGGAAATCCCACACTCATGTCATTAGAAAGTCCTGAAGCTCGACTCCTTAGGATATCCTCAGCAGCATCTAGCGGCCTTTTTGCGAACTCTCCCGTCGCTCTATCCTTTCCAATTTTTTTCTCCCAATCCTCAAACATTTTCCATTTCTTAGTATTCATACTTTTTGCTTTTGGATCAATCTAGAAAAAATAAGGAAAGAAACAAAGCAACGACATATGTGTCAGTTATAAACTATGATGCGAACTCAGGAAAATTCCTATATGAAGTAACAATATTCTAATAACTTAAATAAAATAGAAATTACCTTTATAAAGTCATCCCAATGTTTTGGATCGTCAACAATTATGGCTCCATCACTATATTAAAATTCCAGACTACTTCAACTCTGCAATACACTTTTGCTTGAATAACATCTCTTTCACGCTTTTACTTTAGAATTGACATGTGGTTAACCTTTTAATTGACTCCCAGGATGACATTCATGCAAATAATGCCATAATTCCATCAAGTATCATGGCCTAAAAGTTTCATTATCGGCTCGCCAAACACAATTTTTTTAAACCATGTATAAGAGCACTTTCTTCTGCTGGAGTCCAGATCCTTCGAGAAGAAGGTGTTGATTTTTTAAAATCTTTTTGACGATAACTTTGAAGTTTGTGCCTGGCTATTCATTTTATCAGTATAATCTTGTGAAATAAATCATTATAAGTATTAGTTATCATTACAAGAAGCATAAGTATCTCTAACATTACTTAGCATCACACAAAAAAAATTCATACATTTTACACATAAAAAAAGGGATTAAACAGGAAGTATAAAACTATTACAAAAAATAAAAGCTAACTAAACATAAGTTGTATTCACAAAAATTAAAGTAACTATTTCTTATAATCACAAAACACTGAAAGTTGATACACCTTACAATCATACAAAAAACTAAAGAGAAAAATACCCAAACACCACAAAATATAATACAAGCATGGAACGTTTTGAAATGATCAATTATTTAGACTTGCATTCCACATTGATCGAGCCAACTCATCCCTTCATGTGGTCCACTCCTCAGATGATTCCAACAACATTAATGTTGTCATGTTGATTCTCCACTTCTTCTTCCATATCAATGTCTAAGGGATCCACTTCTATCTCTCTACAAATAAAGTTGTGCATCAAACAACAAGCACTATGACCATGTTACAAATTTTAACTGAGAACCACGAAGAGCTACTAAGAATTTTCCAACGCCCTATCAAGAGACCAAATGCTCTTTCGATAACATTACAAGCCCTAGCATGCTTTATATTAAAAAGCTCTTCTCGACATTGAGGTGGCGGATTGTCACCTTGCTAATCTTTTAACCAATATCTAGACCCTCTGTAATGTGAAAGAAAACCATTTTCCTTTGTATATCCATTATCCTCCATCGCACAAATGATAATTTCCTATAATATAAACATAAAGTTTAACTACTTTTATATAGCATTCTTTTTATGATATAATATGAGTGTATAAGCATATGTATGGCATACCCTCAAGGATTTTTAAACCATTCGTTTGCACTATAGAATCTCGTTATACATGATCATTGGCAGCTGATCCTTCCCAACCAGGTTATACATAAGTAAATTTAAGATTTCTATCACAAACTCCAGTACATTAGTTTCTACTTCTCTCTTTCTTATCATTTATCTCGATTTGTACTCGGATGGAACTCTAATTTGAATGCAAGTACCATCTAGTGCACCTAGACATTCCTATAAAATCAATTATACATTATCTCAAACTATTAATTTCTTTTCGTATGATTATATTTTTTTTAGTTTAAATAAATTAATAGTTACTCAAATAAAATTTCACATACCTTAAGCCATCTACATAGATCTTCAATCTCATCTTCAAGCACTGGTTTAGGATTAAAAGTAATAATGGAGCTAGTCTGAGAATAATTCTCAAGAATTCATTGAAAGCTTGACTTACACTCCAACCCGATCTAGCATAGTCAACCTTAATGGATCTATTTTTCTCGTGATAAGCCAAGATATTTAAGAATATTGCTAACTTTATACTACTTGATATATTTTTACTATCAGTCAAACCTCCAATTTTCTTAGTTAAGAGAACTAAAGTGTGAAAGGAATTTCTATCCATTCTTAACTTAGAAATTCGAACACTCATATAGTACCTAATCACACGCCTATTCTACGTTGTCTTCTTATAAAAACAACAACAACAACAACAATAACATATCCATTAAAATCCTACTAGTGGGGTCTTGGAAAAGTAGAGTGTACGCATACCTTACCCCTACCCCGAAAATGGTAGATAAGCTGTTTCTAGGAGACTCTCGGCTCAACAGGAAAGGCATTGATATCAGAAAATATGCTGTCTTCTTATAAAATGATCATACATATTCATGAAAAAAATATAAACACAACAAGAAATTGTTGGCACAATATCTCCTCAAGGGTAATAACGCATTAAATATCAGACATTATAAGAAAACTTAATTTTGCCATAATAAAAATAAAAAGAATTAATATACAAAAAATTTCAGTTAGAAAAAGGAAACTATGAGCAAAAGTATATAATTTTCAAGCACATAAAGAGAAACAAATAAACCCAACGAATATTTTAAAAGAGGCTAAACTAAGATTTCATCATCAACATAAAGAGAGAAGGGCTAATAAATGGCAGAGGACAATCCATAAATGTGATTTTTATATTGTAACGACCCGACTAGTCGTTTTGCATTCTCGAACCCCGTTCCCTTAAATAATCCTTTCTGCATTTGCTTTAGCTGAATTACGACTTGCGGGGGCGGGTGGTTCGGAAGTTAGAAGAATTTCGGGCAAGAATAAGCTCATTCGCTTCATTTCATATCTTCAAAAAGGCAAAGTTTGACTTCGGTCAATATTTTGGGAAAACGGACCCGGAATCGCGATTCGGCAATTTTTGAGGGTCCGTGAAAAAATATGGGACCTGGGCGTGTGCCCGGAATCAAATTCCGAGGTCCCTAGACCGAGTAATGGAATTTTTTCGTAAAAATTGTTAAGTTAAGTTTCAAAGAATTAAATAAACTAAGAAATTATTGTTTTTATAGGTATCGGGGTCGGATTTTGATTCCGACACTTGGTACACGTCCGAAATATCATATAAGACTTACCCGTACAGTTTGGCGTCAATCCGGGTAGTTTAAGGGCGTTTTGACCCGTTGGTAGAAAATTTAGAACTTGAAGTTCATTAGATTCGATTAATTGGTTTTGGGGTCCCATTCCGTGATTTAATAATGTTTTGGGTGTTCCGAAGGTTCGACTAGGTCCGCCTCGTGATTTCAGACTTGTCGGTATGTTCGGGCGGGGCTCGGGAGCCCCGAGCGTCAAATGGTCGAGGTTCGAGCGAAGCTAGAAATTGAAAAGAGGCAACATCTGCTGCTTCTGTCATAACCGCTTTTGCGGCTCTTGGACCGCAGAAGCGAGACCACAGAAGCGGTCCTATGATCGCAGAAGCAAAAGGGGCCAGGCCCAGGGGAAACCGCAGAAGCGGACCCCAAGACCGCAGAAGCGATAGGCCCAAACCGCTGAAGCGGTTCTATTTCCGCTTATGCGGACTCGCAGAAGCGAGTTCTGGACCGTAGAAGCGGCCCTGTCTCCTTGGCCCATTTTCGCAAAAGCGGTCAGATGTCCGCTGAAGCGGAACCCGCAGAAGCGGGATTTCTTCCGCAGAAGCGGAAATCACAGAGGGTCAGTGCCTCATTTAATTCGAGCTTAAGCTCATTTTCCCCATATCTCTCTCAACTCCTAGGCGATTTTGGTGATTCAAAGGGAAAGTTTCAGCATAACATTTTGAGGTAAGTAATCCCCACTCATTTTTAGTCCAAATACATAAACATTAGGTAGATTTAACACCAAGGATTGGGTAAAATCAAGGAATTTGAGCTAGACCTAGGTTTAATGAGAATTTAAGTTTTAACACAAAAATTTGCCATGCAATGAACTAGAAATCATATATTTGTGATCCTTAGATGATAGAGAACAACTTCCCTCAAAAAAATCTCGGGATCCGGGCACGTGGGCCCGGGGTCGAAATTTAGGAAACTAGTGTTTATGGCTAGGAAATTGTTTAAATAGCTAGAATTCGATCTTGTAAGCCTTTATTTACTAGTTCTTGCTTCGTTTGATTAGCTTAGGATTTTCCGGCTTCGAATTAAGGACTTGAGCTCGTTCTTGGAGATTGGGAGAGCACTTTGGAGCGAGGTTAGTCTCCTTTCTAACCTCGTAAGAGGAAAATTGTCCCCCTAGGATTTAAATAAGTAATTGTTGCTAAATGCAGGGGCTACGTACGTACGGGGTGACGAGAGTCCGTACGTAGCTACTATATGAAAATTGCTCGGGTAGCTTAAGACCCACGCATGCCTATTTGGGGAAATATTTCATACTTTGAAGTAGCCAATATGAACGTTGTAATTGTTAGAGACTTGAGAACATGAAAGTAAGCATATAAAATTACTGAGTCTTGGTAGAGATTTCCTTGTATATGATTGAGCCTTATGTGCTTTCATTGATATTGTCTTGATGATTTTGGACCGGGCCGATCGCCTCGGTGATAATAGATGCATCTATGGTTCGTGCCGCTCGACCCTCGGCAGTGCACATTTAC
The DNA here is from genome assembly GCA_026770625.1 of Nicotiana glauca. Taxonomy (NCBI): domain Eukaryota; kingdom Viridiplantae; phylum Streptophyta; class Magnoliopsida; order Solanales; family Solanaceae; genus Nicotiana; species Nicotiana glauca. The sequence goes on from MU684581.1 coordinate 18,559, forward strand.
TTTCTGTTGGAGCGGGCCGTCGACCTCGGCATGTTTGTGCATGATTTACTTGTTGCTGTCAATTGCGATATTAGTACTACTTGCTAATTAAAGAAAGAAACCTGGAAATTTGATTAAGGCAAGAATATGAGTAAAAGATCCTTCTGTGGAACCTGTCTATTTAATAATTTATTTTGTTGTTAAATTCTCCCTACTATGTCATATTATTTGGACCTTAGTAAGTATCAAGTCGACCTCTCGTCTCTACTTCTTCGAGATTAGACTGGATACTTGCTGAGTACATGTGGTTTATGTACTCATGCTACACTTCTGTACTTAAATGTACAGGTTTTGAGGCAGGTGGATCTGGTCAGTATTCGGGTGCGCAGCAGTGAGCTGACTCAGGGACTTCTACGGTGAGCTGCCTTCTTTCTCACGTCGACCCGCAGCTGAAGAAGTCCTTTATCTTGTATTTAGGCCTTTTCTGTCTATTCTGATTCAGACAGTAGGACGGTGTTTTGTATATTTTGTGTATACTCTATTAGTCGCCCGTAACTAGTGACACCGGGTTCTGGCACACACACTGTATGGATGTTCCTTCACTTTTGGGGTCTATTTCTATTATGTCAGCACTTTGTGGTTTCACTGATTTTCTTTATTTTCTGAAAGTCTTTAACTTGTTGGTTTTGAGTTAAACGAAAATGGGCATTTAAATCTTAATTCCGCACTTGGCTAGCCCAACTAGGGTGTTGGGCGCCATCATGATCTATTTTACAAAAAAGGGTTGTGACAACATGGTATCAGAGCACTAGGTTCACGTAGGTCTCACAAGTTACGGGCAAACCTAGTAGAGTCTTGTAGATCGGTACGGAGACGTCCGTATTTATCTTCAAGGGGCTATAGGGTGTTAGGAAAGACTACTCTTTATTCATTTCCATCGTGCAGTGGTCAGTACACTAAGTTTCTTCTCCTATTCTCTCACAGATGGTGAGGACCCGCACCGCCGACGTACCAGACCCGGGAGGAGCTGCTCCCCCCGTTGCTAGAGGCCGAGGTAAAGGCCGGGGGAGGGCACCGACCCTTGGTAGGGGGCGAGGGCGTCCCAGAGCCATTCCAGTTGCACCACCAGCAGACCCTACAGAGGATCTCATCATCGAGGAGCAGGGTGAGGCGCCCGCAGCTGCGCCTACTCTGGTGGATTTTATGTCTGCACCGGGATTTCAGGAGGTCATGGGCCGTATGCTTCGGTTCATGGACACTATGACTCAGGCTGGTTTATTTCCAGTAGATCCGGCTACCTTACAGGCAGGAGGGGGAGCACAGACCCCTATTGCTCAGGCCCTAGGTCATGCAGCCGCCGTTTATCATACTCCGGGTGCACTACCCGCAGAGGGGGTCCAGCCAGTTGTTGCAGCGGTACCCTAGGCCAGGCCAGCTGTGGACGGCGATCCGCAGAAGTTATTAGACAGATGGACCAGATTGCACCCTCCAGTCTTCGGGGGCGAGCGTCATGAGGACGCCCAGGATTTTATTGACAGGTGCAGGGATAGGCTGCACAACATGAGGATATTGGAGTCACACAGAGTCAACTTCACTACTTTCTAGTTGGAGGGCAGGGCCTGTAGATGGTGGCAGTCCTATTTGCTTAGCAGGACAGTAGGCGCTCCTCCCCTCACTTGGGGTCAGTTCACCCAGCTATCTCTTGATCGGTACACTCCACCCTCCGAGAGGGAAGAGCTACGTCATCAGTTTGAGTATTTGGAGCAGGGTCACATGTCAGTGATGGATTATGAGGCGAGGTTCTCCGAGTTGTCTCGCCATGCACTTGCGATACTTCCCACGGAGGCAGAGAGAGTTCGGAGGTTTGTTGCAGGGCTACATCCCACTATCCGGTTGGGTATGGCTCGTGAGGTAGAGATGGGCACAGGATATCAGCTAGTGCTCGAGATTTCCCGCAGGATCAAGGGTTACCAGTTGAGGGGTAGAGAGCAGATGCAGCAGGATAAGAGAGCTAGATTCTCAGGCGAGTTCAGAGGTGCCCAGCTAGGGGCAGAGGTCACTTTGGGAGGGGTCAGTCTTGTAGGCCCCCGACTCCAGCACCCCCACCTGCTCGTAGTGCTCCAGCGCGCTCCTATTTCAGCGCCATGCTAGACAGTTCGCATCGTTCGCCAGCTGTCCAGGGTTCATCTAGTGGGTATTCAGGTCCTCCGGAGTCTTCCGGCCCATATTTCAGTGCTATGCAAGAGGGTTCTTATCGCCCGCCGGCTACTCAGGCTTCTTCTAGTAGGCCCTCGAGTATTCAGGGTCAGTTATCTGGGCAGCATGCCCGCCGCACCACGTTGTTTTGAGTGCGGGGACGCAGGCCACATGAGGAGATACTGCCCCAGGCTTAAGGGCAAGGCAGCACAGCAGGGGTAGCAGCTCGGGACTCCAGCACCAGCGGCTCAGTCGCCTAGAGGTGGAGAGCAGACTGGTAGAGGTCGTTCCAGGGGTAGGGGCCAGGCAGGTAGAGGTCAGCCAGCTCCTGCTCAGTCAGTTGGGGGCCAGTCAGCCAGTGCTCCAGCTAGGTTCTACGCTCTCCCCGCCAGACCAGATGCATTAGCCTCAGATATTGTGATTACAGGTATTATTTCCGACAGTGGTAGAGAGGTATCGGTATTATTTGATCCAGGGTCCACTTATTCTTATATATCATCTCTGTTTGCTCGGTTCTTGGCCATCCCCCATGAGCCCTTGGGTGTTCCTGTGCATGTGTCCACTCCGGTGGGTAATTCTGTGGTTGTGAACCGGGTCTACCGGTCTTGTGTGGTTACTTTCTGTGATTTTGAGACTAGAGCAGATCTCCTGATGCTTGATATGATCGACTTTGAGGTTATCCTGGGCATGGATTGGCTATCTCCTTATCACGCTGTTCTAGATTGCCATTCCAAGACTGTTTCTCTAGTGATGCCAGGGTTGCCGAGACTGGAGTGGAAGGGCTCCACTGTAGATACACCTGGCAAGGTTATTTCTTTCCTGAAGGCTCAACGCATGGTTGAGAAAGGGTGTCTGGCCTACTTAGCTTATGTTCGAGACACCACTGCAGGGTCTCCGACGATTGATACGGTGCCAGTAGTCCGAGAGTTCGCCGATGTTTTTCCTTCTGATCTTCCTGGCATGCCTCTGGATCATGACATTGATTTCTGTATCGACTTGGCACCAGGCACTCAGCCTATATCCATCCCACCGTACCGTATGGCTCCTAAGGAGCTGAAGGAGCTGAAGGAGCTGAAGGAGCTGAAGGAGCTGAAGGAGGAGTTAGAGGAGTTACTAGCTAAGGGATTTGTTAGGCCCAGTGTATCGCCTTGGGGTGCACCAGTGCTGTTTGTAAAGAAGAAGGATGGGACTATGCAGATGTGCATTGATTACCACCAATTGAACAAAGTCACCATCAAGAACAAGTATCCATTACCCCGCATTGATGATTTATTCGACCAGTTGCAGGGTGCTAGGGTGTTCTCTAAGATTGACCTGAGATCGGGGTATCATCAGCTGAGGATTCGGGATTCAGATGTTCCGAAGACCGCATTCCGGACGAGATATGGCCATTATGAGTTCCTGGTGATGTTATTCGGGTTGACTAATGCTCCAGCGGCATTTATGGATTTGATGAACAGAGTGTTCAGGCCCTATATTGATTCTTTCGTCATTGTTTTCATTGATGACATCTTGGTATATTCACGTAGCCTAGGGGAGCACGAGCAGCACTTGAGGGTAGTGCTCCAGACCTTGCGAGAGCAGAAGCTTTATGCTAAGTTCTCCAAGTGTGAGTTTTGGCTAGAGTCAGTGGCATTCTTGGGGCATATCGTGTCAGGAGAGGGTATTAAGGTGGATCCCAAGAAGATCGAGGCAGTTCAGAGCTGGCCACGCCCTACTTCAGTGACCGAGATCAGGAGCTTCCTGGGGTTAGCAGGATATTATCGGCGATTTGTTCAGGGCTTCTCATCCATTGCATCACCTCTTACCAGATTGACCCAAAAGGGGGCCCCATTCTGTTGGTCCGATGATTGTGAGGACAGCTTTCAGAAGCTCAAGACGGCTTTGACTACGACACCAGTTCTTGTATTGCCTTCCGGTTCAGGGACTTATACGGTATATTGTGATGCTTCTCACGTTGGCTTGGGGTGTGTACTGATGCAGGAGGGGCGAGTTATTACATATGCCTCTCGTCAGCTGAAGATTCATGAGAAGAATTATCCTGTGCACGATCTAGAGTTGGCGGCGATTGTTCATGCTCTTAAGATATGGAGGCATTATTT
>MU684581.1:26941-37750 GCA_026770625.1 Nicotiana glauca
ACGCAGCAGTGAGCTGACTCAGGGACTTCTACGGTGAGCTGCCTTCTTTCTCACGCCGACCCGCAGCTGAGGAAGTCCTTTATCTTGTATTTAGGTCTTTTCTGTCTATTCTGATTCAGACAGTAGGACGGTGTTTTGTATATTTTGTGTATACTCTATTGGTCGCCCGTAACTAGAGACACCTGGTTCTGGCACACACACTGTATGGATGTTCCTTCACTTTTGGGGTCTATTTCTACTATGTCAGCATTTTGTGGTTTCACTGATTTTCTTTATTTTCTGAAAGTCTTTAACTTGTTGGTTTTGAGTTAAACTAAAATGGGCATTTAAATCTTAATTCCGCACTTGGCTGGCCCTACTAGGGTGTTGGGCGCCATCATGATCTATTTTACAAAAATGGGTCGTGACACACATATTGCAGCTCTTTCATATATTTCAGCTCTTTCGGCACTACATATTGAGTATGAAAGGCTATGATTTTCCTCAATTATTTGGTAAATAAAATTCAGTTAAACAATTACATGGCATTCATAAATGAGTTCAGATTTTTACTATTTTGGTAGAGAAGAGGGTTGTACCCAAATTATGCAACAGAGAACTTATAAATGATAACAACTTAATAAGAAAGAATAAGAGAAATAGGTTTTGATAGAAGTTTTAACTTTGTGAGAAAAGTAAAATGGAAAATAATGTCAAAGATGTTCTTCAATCACTACAACATAGCTTCTCCATCCAAAGAAGATAAGAAATCTTCCCCAAGAGCAGAGAAATTCTTAGCGGCGTTTGTGACGAACCGGCCCGTTGTCATGTGAGTTGCCACCCCTTTTTCCCCCATCTTATGTTTCTCTATGCTTCATTATCAGTATTTAGGGTGATCGAGTTGAATTGGATTGGTTTTAGATGGAAATGAGACACTTAGTCTCTTTAAGGAAGGTTTGTTTTGGAAAAGTTAACCGGATATTGACTATTGAGTTAGAGGGCTTGGATGTGATTTCCGGTGATTCGGTTAGCTTTGGGGGATTATTTGTGACTTAGGAGTGCGATCGAAATTGATTTTGGAGGTCCGGTGTAGAATTAGGCTTGAATTGGCGAAGTTAGTATTTTGGTGAATTCCGGTTGGTAGGTGAGATTTTGATCCGGGGGTTGGAATGGAATTCTGAGAGTTGAAGCAGCTTCATTAGGTGATTTTGGATGTGTGTGCAAAATTTCAGATCATTCGGAGGTGTTTTGGTCGGGTTTTTGATCAAATGCGTGTTTTGAAAGTTTTTAAGAAACTTAGACTTGAAGCCGATGTAATTTGATGGTTTTGGTGTTATTTGTAGTGTTTTGATGATTGGAGCAAGTTTAAATGATGTTTTAGGATGGGTTGGCACTTTTGGTTGAGGTCCCGGGGGCCTCGGGGGCCTCGGGGTGATTTTGGATGGCTAACGGGATGAAATTTGGAGTTGAGAAATTGCAGGTTTTGGCTGGCATCAGGTATTTCCGCATCTGCGGAAAGGAACCGCAGATGCGGAGTCGCAGGTGCGGAGGTTATATCATAGGTGCAGTTCTGGGCAATGGATGGAAGAGTCGCAGATGCAGAAGGGAAGACGTATCTGGGAGACCGCAGATGCGGTAGTTGATCGCAGGTGCGGAAGGAATAGGGTCAGGCGTTTCCGCAGAAGCGGAAGAGTATCCGCATATGCGGGTCCGCAGATGCGGAAGTGTGACCGCAGAAGTAGTTTGGGATTTTAAATGAGGATCCTCAGAAATGGAAAAGGACCACAGGTGCGGTAGTCGCAGAAGCGGAATAGGGACCGCAGAAGCGGAAATCCCTGTTACCAGAAGGGTTTTTAATGTTCATTTTGTTCCGCGAAGCTTAGTCTATTTCCACCATTTTTAAGCAAGCTTGAGAGCTCTTGGACGGAATTGAAGGAGGATTTAGACTAGGTGTGATTGGAGGTAAGTTCCTTGGCCTAAATACATCAAATTTTGATAGATTTAACATGGACATTTGTTGAAATTCATCAAAAGAGGGTAAAGCTAGGGCTTGGGAATTTGGTAATTTGAAAATGGAATTTGAAGGGTCAAATGGACTTTTTGGTAAATTTGATATGTATAGACTCGTGGCGAGATAAGGAATCCGGTGATATGAATTTTCTGATTTTTCGAGAAGTGGGTCTGGGGCTCGGGTTTTGCCAACTTCGTAATTTTCGAAATTTTTCGAGTCTTTTCGATTGGGTTGTATTCCCTTAGCCTATTGTAACATATTCCTTGTGGTTTTGATCAGATTCGATGCTCGAGGAGGTTGATTTGCGAGTCAAGGGCAAAGCGAGCTAGGATTTTGGCCGGCTTGAGGTGAGTAATAGTTATAAAGGATGTTCTTAGAGTTTGAAACCCCGGATTTGCACAACGTGGTGCTATGTTGAGATGAGATACACGGTGTATGATGAGAGTGGGGGTCTGTTACTGCTAGGGATTCGGAATCGGTCCATCCCGATTGATGAATCTACCGTATTTTTGACTGAAACTTAATTAATATCATTATATTCTGGGCTAGTTGCAATGTTTAGGGCATTGTGCCGATCTATAAAAATCTCAGTGGGTATTTGCACTGGTTGACCTCACTTTACTTGTCGAAATCATACCTCAGTCGTGTTCTTAACTGTTAAACATAATATGAACCGGCTTTAGAAATTGGTAAATCCTAATGAGAATAACCTGGGGTTGGAAACCCTGTCTTAGCTGAGTGTGCCCAAGAGGCCAAGTCTATATTGACTGAGAGGGGTCGAGGACTCCCATAGTGAGGGTATTTGATATATACCGGATCGGGCTGCACGCCGCAACAGTATATATATACATATATGGATCGGACTGCACGCCGTAGTAGTATATTATATGGATCGGACTGCACGCCGCGGTAGTATATTATATGGATCGGACAGCGCGCCGCAGTAGTATATTATATGGATCGGACTGCACGCCGCAGTAGTATAGCGCTTGGGCTGTAGGAGCCCCTCCGGAGTCTGCACATCCCCAGTGAGCGCAGTCGACTATTATTATTGGAATGGGCTGCACGCCGCAGCAGTATATATATATATATATGGATCGGGCTGCACGCCGCAGCGATATGATTAAACTATCGGTCATTATGAGGAGTAAATGAGTTGTGTACTGGTTTAAGGGATAGTTACCTGATTTTCCTCATTTAGCTGTTGTATAATGTACTTACTTTTTTTATATAGAACTGCCTAGTGTTCTTACGAGTTTTCTTTTCGTCAGTCATTATTTATTGCTATTACTCACTGAGTCGGAGTACTCACTTTACTCCCTGCACCATGTGTGCAGATACAGGTATTCCGGAGGCATAGTTTGAGCTTTCTGCTGCTGTTCAGCTTATTTCTGGAGTTATCGAGGTAGCTGCATGGTGTCTGCAGGACCCGATTTCTTCCCTTATACTCTTTATTTTTCCGCATTCTAGACTATTTTATGTATAGGCTGCTACTCAGATTTGTATTAGAGGCTCCCGACTCGTGACACCAGATCGGTGGGATTGTATTGGCATATTCTTGGTTTCCGTAGTGTTTTTATCTACGGTTGCAGAGTTAAACTTATGTTAATTGGAATTTAATCCTATTAATTGGTTATAAATTTTATCAAAGAGATTGAGAGTAACGAAATGGTCGGGCTTTCCTAGCATTGTGTTGGGCGCCATCACGACCGGAGTTGGGGTCGTGACAGCGCTGCTTTACCAATGTTGGGTAAAAATGGGAAAAGTGATGTAGAAAAAGTGTTTGAGGACCTTAGGCCTATTTTTGTGAATTTCACTATTTTGTCTCGGGTTAATAGGATTAATTATCCCACCCCCTACAAAGTATAAGTTATCCCGGGATAACTTATACATATTTCATAACCAAATAAGGTGGTATTAAATTTTTATCCCAGCACTATTTTTACTTATCCCTCATATCAAACGACCCCTAAGAGTATGAGTGTACTATACTATCGTTTGTTGGCCATGACAACAACTTATCAAGTAAACCTTGATTAATACTATTATCACAAGAAAACATCAGTTCACGATTATCCTTAACAAAGTTTTGTACTTTAAAAGTGATTAATAATAACATCGTTATTTATATAAAACCCACCTCAAAAATAAATGAAAAAACTAAAGAAAAATATAAAGGAAAAAATGATTAAAAAAATGGTGAGAGGATAACTGATGTTCGTAAAAATGTTAGGGACAAAAAATGGGTAAGGAGAAGATGCAAATTTTAATTTTTTAGAAATCGAAAAAGAGAAGACAAATTATAAAAGAGAAACAAAAAAGGGGGATAAACTTATAAGGGCAGGGCATTCAAACCCTTAACCTGGATAATCAAAGGGGCACACGACCACCAATGGACCAAAGTGATGTGCTGAGCATGGGTTCACCCAGATATATTTAATTATTTTACCATAAAAATTTACATTGATATACACAATTTAGGGATGGGAACATGGATTCATGTGAACCCATCCCCCTCCATGTAAATTCGCCCATGAATGTGGGATAACAACCCGAGATTACAACAACAACAACAATAATAACATACCTAGTATTATCTCACACCGTGGGGTTTAGGGAGAGAGTGTATATGCAGACCTTACCCCTACCTTGTGAGGAGAGAGGGGATGTTTCCAATTGACTCAGCTCAGGATACAATATGACAAGTGAGAAGTACTAGCATTTTTTTTTTTGGAATCCCAAGAAAATCTGCAGTCGCTACAGCCTGTGCCCTTCGGGTGAGCACTCTGTGTGCACTGGGTAAACTCTCATTGTGTAATGGCCTGCAAACCAGACAGGGGATGTATAGGCAAGATCTGTGCGACAGGCTCAACCTAGAAAGTATTGAGGGGGGATCGATCTTAGATCATCAGTATGGATGACTGCCCTCCAAAACCAACTGGGTCATCCCAAAGGGCCCCAAGATTATTAATCTTTTCTAAGAATGATCAAAATGGTCCTTGATGTATACAGGTTGGACTATTTTGGTCATTGATATATACCCATTAACTGTAATAGTCTTCAACATATGTAAAAGATGGATTATTTTGATCTCATACCTAGGGCTATCTAAGAGGATGGGAGTACCAGTACCGGTATCGGTATCGCTTCGTACCGGTCCACTTTCGGAATAGAGGTAAAGAATTTGGTTAAAGGGAATAAGGACTGAGAGGGTATCAGAAAAAGCACCGATGTACTGGTAGTATCGATCCGATTGGTACCCTTAAGGTATCGTATTAGTATCGGTTTGGTACTGAACCCGTACCCTTAATATTTTTGTAAAGGTAGCCTTTTTTGTACTGTTAATCAACAATTATTTTTTACAAAATATCCGTTGGCAACGACCAAAAATAGCTATTTTTGCCTTCCTAGCCCCCTAAGACCCGCTACTCCATAATTTATGTTTTTAAACCTCTAAGTTTGTTCAAATACACTTTGACCCTATTTTAAAACCATAAATTCTACATTTCATTCTTTTAGTTTTACACAAAATTCTCCTATCTCTCTCTATCTCTAACTGCAATTAATATTCAAGCACTATTATTAAGTTTCATATTTATTTTGTTATACTTATGTTGCTATTTATTGTTATTTTAATTATTTATTATTAAAAATGGATCCTATATTGGTAAAAATAGTGTATAACAGATTGACTAAGAGTAATGCTAAGAAGGAGGATCCTCATTATGAAATAAATCCTAACCAGTACCCATTTAGGCATTACATACAAGAAATGTATAATTTTATTTTTTAATATTTTTCTAGAACAACTGTTAGAAATAATGTTTGCAATGATGAAGAAAATGAAGACTTGCTGAAATATTGTAAGAGAAGAAACTTTGGCCTTCCAGAAATAATTCAAGAAAACGATGATATTTATAGTGAAGTACTATCTACTGGAGACTGCAGGGAAGCAGAAGAACAAGTGCTATCAATGTCAAGCAAAGAACAATAAAAGTTATTGAAAAATTTCGTAAATCATAAAAAAAAATAAGTAACTTTTAAAGTATTGAATTTTTTCATCCATTAAAGTTTGTTTGTATTTTAATATACTATTTTTTTAAATTTTAATTCTAAAATATCCCTAAGTACCCTTATCGCGCCCTTAAATACCCCGTAGGACCAATAGGATACCCGGTACGGCACCTCTAAATGTGCCCTTAAATCCCTTGACAACAATCCCCTTAAGGAACCCCCCTTACTGGTACCGCCCTTGTACTCAGTCCCCTTAAGAATCTAATGCCCTCCCTTTAAACAGTCCTACTCATGCTGTAAAACTAACAGTGCAGAGTTAAAATATTGTTCAACTTAACGGTGCAATCAATTTAACAACAATGCTTCTAGCTTTGACCCACAAACTCCATTCTTCTTCTTTCTTTACTTATGTTACTATCACTCCTCCTTTTACTTTCTTGGGTTTCTTATCCTCTTCTTCCTCTAGAACAACTCCTTGTGATTTTCACAAACACAGACAAATACCAAGAATCAAGTGGACAAGATAAAGTTTTATATGTATGAATATAAAACTAATTGGGTGAAAGTTTAACAAGTCCACACCTAAAAAATAAAGAAAACCACCCCATATCTTTTGGTGCAAGTTGTCTTTTGTGTACAAGAAGATTGAATTGTGTACTTGGTTGAAGGTTAAGTTATTTACAAAGAGTATTAAGGATCAATTTCCACTTAATATATTTTCTGAAACCCTAAACCCTAAACTCACCCAAAACCCTAAACCCCCCGCGCTTGGGAGCTCTGGAGAGGTGATTTGGAGGTGATTTCTCTCGCTGCCTCTCCAATGGCTTCTCTAGCCAGTGGGCGCCTCCTCATGAGGCTAGTCAATCGTTCCTACCATCCCCACAGCCCAAACAATATCTACTAACCCTAATCCACTCCAAAATTGCCTTCTTTATTTATGCATCAATGATGATAGATGCATTCGCCATAGTTTTAGCATTACAGCGCTAGTCTAAGGCTGTTCATAGAGGTAGGTCGTAGAGACGCTCAATTGTTACAACCCAAAGCATTAAATGTGCCTATGCAAATCCTAGCCAAAATACCTATCAAACTAGTCGAGTTTCTACATATGGAGCCTATAATCAAGTGGAAGAAGCAAGAAGTTAAACAATCAATCGTTTAACAAGGTATACAACTGGCAGTTCTTGGAAAATTTTATTATGGAAGTTGGTGATCAATTAATTACGTATAGTCATTCCCATTCAATGTAAACTTAAAGGAGCATGTTCAATAGGTTTAGTCGAAGATAATCATGTGTTGATAAGGTTTTATTTAATGGAGGATTGTGTTCAACTTCTATCCAAGCATGCATTCCACTTGAAAGCTCAAGGTGAGATGTGGTAGATGAGGTGCACAAAGTGGAATCCATGGTGGAAGCGTGAGGAGGAAACACCTATTGCAGTAACTTGGATCAACTTTCTTGAGTTTTTTTTGGTAGGGGACTTGTCTTCTCCTTATCAAGGGCATTAGGTAATCCATTACATGTTGGCTTTGAAACACAAAATGTTACTAGACGTAGTTGTGCAAAGGTGAAGGTTGAGGTAAATTTGTTAGCTAAGCTTCCTCAACGAATTAAAATAGTAGAAGCAAAAGATAAATCTGGGTCTGAGGAATCTAAGTGGATAAAAATTAAATATGATTACATGTCAAAGTATTGCAATACTTGTAAGAAGCAAGGGCATAATGAATTAGATTGCGGTGTAGTTCATCCTGAGTTACATAGGAAGTTTGATGAAGTTGATGAAAGTAGAAAACACAAAGAGTTGGTAGATACTGCAACTAAAACCACCAAGGTGCTCACAAGTGGAAAAGCTCTTGGAAAACCTCTTTCTAATCCTACAAAGCAAGAATGGACGCAAAAAAGACGGAATAAATATCAAAGAGATATCATATTATTGATAATGCAAAAGAGAAAGGGGATGGAAAATGGAAGGGAAAGGCTAATGAAGAAGTAGTTGCAACTAAGAACAAATTTGATGCATTATAGGTTGAACAATGATGATCACTGATGGCAAAGAAAATGGTAATGTCAAGGAAAAGGAGAAGAAACAGCTGGAGAATGAATCCAAGAAGGACAAAGAGAAGAAGCAGTTGAGGAATGCTGACAATTCCAGCTCCAATCCAAGTAAAGATGGGATTACTATAACGGCTAATTATGGTAATGCTAATCCTATTACTACAGGGATTAGGGTGGAGGAAAGTAAGGAACATGGGATTGAAAATCCGGCAAGGGAAAAGAGCCCTAAGTCTAATGGTGCTAGGACTGGAGATTTAGCTACTAAAGAAAGGACAGTTGACCGGGTACAAAGAAGATTTGGCACATAAAAGGAGTCACTCGATGTTACACCTAACCATTAATATTAGAAAATTCCATCTCAAACTTTAGAGGAGTCACCAAAGATAATTGAATTAACTGGAGCAACAAAGAAGAGGAGTATAATATGGAGTGATGAGGTCTAAAGATCAAATGAGCAATACACAAGAAACTCGGGCAGGCAAAGCCGGCACTACTACTACTATAAACCCTAGTTTGCAAAAAAATTAGGGTTGAGGATATGGAAGAAGCTAAGAAAAAGCAGGCTAATCAACCAACTGGAGGTCATGAAGGATCACTAGAACAAGCTAAAATCACTAGTGGATCATCTATTAAGGCATCTAGGAAGAAGAACACCAAAAGAATAGTAAATTTTGGAGGAACTGTTCAGGTTTTTGACAATTCTGGAGGTGGTCCAGTGGAGATTTTGGGTGATGATTAGGTTGGTAATGATAATATGGAGGTCTTAAAGGATACATTGAGGTCAAACCATCAAAAAGCTGATGGAAAGACCTCTAATATTAATAGAACAGTAACTTCTGCACAGGTTGCTATAGTAAACCCTAACTTGGGTTTTGTTTATGATCTTTAATCAAGGGTGATGAAGGAGTCATTGGGAGATTTAGAGCATAATTCTAGTGGTTTAAAGGAGGAAAACATGATGACTCAATGCCTGAATGAGCAGGCTATAGTACCAAAGGCAACATGAGACAATGAACTACATCCAATGGCATGTGCATCAGGAACTGGGCAGACCATATAACTTCAGCTCAATGTACCTTTTAAGACACCTATTCATACCTTACATAACCTTGTGACACATAATGTGATGCAATTGGAGATTCAGAAAGCTCTAATGGAACAACAACAATTTGAGGAAGCATGAGATAATGAGTCTATTGCTGGAAATTTCAAACAAGTGGCAAGAGAGGCTGACTTATCTCCTAGAGCTAGTGTTAAGGGAGGAAATAAAAGCATGAAGCAAGCACAAAATAAAGAAGCACCTCAACCAACAAGAGTTTTGCCTAGGAGGGCAGTTTCACAAGCTAAATGATGATAAAGACTTCGATATGGAACATAAAGTATATAAATACACAATTGGTCTTTCCTAAGGTGACCAACATGCAAAGGGAGCCTAATTTCTTTGTCATTGCATTGATGGAACCATTTCAGAATGCAAGCCATAGACAAAGGTATAGAAGAAAACTGAATATGGAAGCTACATTTTCAAATATCAATAGGAAGATATGGTTGTTTTTTATGCTATCGTGGAATGGGAATTGGTTATTGAAACTAAGCAACAAGTGACTATTCAATTATTTCACCATGACACTGAACAACATGTTATGATGAATTTTGTGTATGCAAAATGTTTAGCACTAGAGAGGCTAGAGTTGTGGAATAGCTTGTATTATCTTTCAAGTGATATGGAGTTGTCTTGGCTAGTAGGTGGGGATTTCAATGTGGTACTACATAAAGATGAGAAGATTGGAGGCCTACCTGTATATCCTCCTGAATATTAGGGCTTTGTATTTTGTGTAAATTCTAGCGGGCTGTTTGATCTAGGGTATAAGGAAAGTCATTTTAATTGGTGGAATGAGAGACCAAATGATGAGTGTATTTTTAAAAGATTGGACATGATCTTTGTGAAAATTCCTTTTAAAATCGGTTTCCTAAAATTGAAGTGGAACATCTTATTAGAACTAGATTGGATCATGCACCTTTACTCGTGACTTGTGGAGAGCAGTCTATAAATTTTGCCAAGCCATTCGGATTCTTGAACTTTTGGACCAAACATGCTACTTTCTAGGAGGTGGTGAGACAGAATTGCAATGCGGACTTCATAGGAGATCCATTTCTTATATTCAAACACAAACTAAAGAAGGCGAAGTCAACATTGTCTAGGTGGAGTAAAGATACTGGAAAATATTGTAAAGGTGAAGGAATGGTTATTTGAGGAGGAGCCTAATATAGAGAATATAATAATTCTTCAGAAAGATCACGTAGAGTTGAAGAAATACTTGAGTATTGAGGAGCAATACTGGAAATAAAAAGCTGGGGTGACATGGTTTGCTGAGGGTAATAGAAATACTAGTTTATTTCATAATCATGTCAATGGCAAGAGGAAGATGTTGCAATTGAAAAGGATTCAGAATGGAGATGGGAACTGGCTAAGATCATGAACAAATGGCCAATATTGCAGTTGAGCTCTATCAAAGACAGTTCACTAAAGTGGGTGATCCTATGGATTTTTCTAGGCTTGATAATGTGCCAGCTATGGTTACTATAGAGCAGAACTTGAAGCTATGTAGATATCCAACACTTGAGGAAGTTAAGGGGGCTATTTTTTTAGCTTAATGGTTATAATGGTAGTGGTCCTGATGGATTCACTTGTTAATTTTGTCAAGAATGATGGGAGATTATTTGTTATGACATACAGAGTATGGTACTA
>MU684583.1:0-27142 GCA_026770625.1 Nicotiana glauca
ACTGAGTTAGTTAGTTCATATCGCAAGCATACTTCTAGGCGTATTTAATTTACTATCGTGATTGTGGACACGTTCATGTGACATGGTTACAATTCTTAAAATTAATTTGGAGTATGCGTTCATGCAATTTCGATCAAACTCTTCTTAATAGTAATACGGGTTTTGGGCCTTCCAAGCTAGGTAGCATATTTGAATTAGGAGGTTTTCCTCCTATTCAAGTGTGGACCTGAGTTTGAAGCTCGACTTCCGCGAAAGGTTTTTCTAATAATAGTAATTAATGATACAAATTATTTAGCCCTTTTCCTTTTATTATTAGAGACAAATAATATAGAAAATCATAGTTTACTTTAGGGTGGACCTTTAAATAAAATTGAGATCAACCTCGCCAAACAAAATGCATAAATTGCGGGGCCCTCATAAATGTATATATTAAAAATACTTAGACTTCGGGACGTGTCATTTAGCGAATTTTCATGGCCTCCCGCAAAGTTAATAACGCGTTAGTCACTTTAGGCGCGTTTTTAATAATTTCTCCTTCCTAAATACGGGTGTGCATTTCATGCGGCTCAAATCCAAATCCCAAAACTTCGGATAAAAATGTGTCGAGGATCCTGGTGCATTTCATGTGACGTGATCCAAAAACACACGTTTTTAAACGACGTTCACTTTCATAATAATCAACTAAAAGCAGTAAATAATTTTAAAAATTGCACAATAGGATAACATGTATTAAAATCCGATTTTTGCCAAATATAGCAGTTGAGCGACCGTGCTAGAACCACGGAACTCGGGAGTGCCTAACCCCTTCTCCCGGGTTAACAGCATTCATTACCCAGATTTCTAGTTCGCAATTGTAATACAGAGTCAAACCCTTTCCTCGATTCGGGATTCAAACCGGTGACTTGGGACACCATAAATCTCCTAAGTGGCGACTCTGAATTTCTTAATAAATGAATCCCGTTTCGGTTGTCCTTAAATTTGAAAAACTCCTTTATTACTATATCTCTTCCCGGGGTGTAGTAAAGCCGTATAAAAGCGGAAAAAATGAGGTGTGACACTTATTTGATAAGGCTCACACCATCTAGGAGAAGCCAAATGAGATGGCATAGGCCGCAGATGAGGCCATCAACATGCTCTTTGATAGTGTGGACATGTACACGTTGGAGGATTATTCCAGGTTTGGTCACTTGGAGATCCTGAAAAAGGACGTGTCATCAGGAGCAGGCGAGCTGAACTCGAGCTCGAAGCTGGTGAGGCAGTTCCCTACTCCGAGCATGGATCCCAACCGTAAAAGAACGATCGTGTTTACTATCTCGAGGACACCTGTGTGTTGTCTGCTCCAGTGGATGTGGCCAACTATATATCTTCATTTCCTGATGACCGAAGAGGACCAGGCGAAGATGAACAAAGTGAGCACATCGAGCCCCTTCAACAAAGCACAACAGGCGCTGAACCGGGTAAGTTTCGCTTTCCCTTTGACCTTCGTGCATCTTATTGAACATTAGTATATTCTCGTGATCTTATTGATTTGTCTTTTAGGCTTCGGGTCTTCACCATGAAAGCTTCCATCAGTTTCCAATGGAAGTTAGCCATCTTGAGTTCGAGCTGAAGGAGCAAGTCAGGTAGAAGGACATGTACATGGTTCTCAGTAAGCAAAAAGATGAGGCCCTCAAGGATCTTCCTATTCTTCGAGCTGAGCTGGAAAAAGCTCAAAGGGAGGATTTTTTCGTGAAACGGAAGCATGCCAAACTCGCAGAGAAGGTAAAAGATCTTATAGATTAAAAACGAGAGGTTACGCGTAGTGAATAACGATGCAACCTCACAGGTCCAAGAGAATATAAACCTAATTAACCAGTTCCGAGCTAAGGTGAACGAGCTCAAAATTTTGGCCAAGACGTTGAGGAGCATGATGGACCTTCTGGCCTCGAAAAAGAAAGTTATAAAAAAGGAGTTGGCATCAGTCAAGGTCCAACTCTCGGTGGTAAAGCATAAAGCCGACAAGTGTTCTCGGCTAAATGATGAGCTTCGGGCACAACTGGATTCAGTCATCTCAGAACAGAAAGACCTTGGTCGGGAGTATATTGCACTGAATTCCAAGTTAGAGGCAGCCTGGATTGATTCCTCCGAGGTCAAGGAAATGCTAGCCAAACACAAAATCGATGTGGAAATAGCTGAGGCCTGCTTAATAACAAAGGCCGAGTATGTAAAGTTCCAGTCCCGAAGGGAGACCCTCGAGGAGATTCATGCCCGAGGGTTTGATCTACCGGGCGAGATTGAAAAGGCCTATAGGCTTGAGGCCAAGGCAAAAGAGCTATATGAGCCTGAAGGTTGCGGTGCTGAGTCAGGCTCTAGTGAAGATTACACGGAGATGCCTTAGTTACTTTTTTGGTTTCCTTTCGTATATTTCTTTATTTTTTATTTTAGGCCATTTTATTGTACCTTTTTAAATACTCTTTGGAATATATAAATTTTCCCCTTCGGCAACACTGCGTCTTTTATTTTTCAGCATCCATTTGTATTTTTAATTTGAATATCGTCATTAATGCCTTAGCATAGAATTTGACTTAATCTAGAGTACTCGTTCTCCGGAAGCCCAAATGAGGCCCGATTTCGATAATAACTCTGAGTTATTTAGGCTTTGAAATCTCGATAAAAAAATGAAGATCTTTAAGACACTTAGTGTTTTTGATCATATAGGATGGTGTTTTGCTGAGGGTAACCTTTTAATAGGTTCTAATCATATGTAAGGGCCTTACTTTCTGAGTATGGACTTGGATGTCTCCGAGCCATTTTAGTTTGGACGTAGCCTTTCATGTCCGGGCCCTACCTAATAGGCTTAGTGCCTCCGGGATTCGATAGTCCAGACCATCCGATCTTTTTATCAGACAACAGTCCTCGAGTCAAGGTGGCCCGTAGGCTCTAGGATTTAGGATCCGTTATTTGTTTTAAGTAACTCAACGAATGTATTGATGGTACAAAATGCATAGTGATAAAATATAGAGGGTAAATTTCCTTAATTACTTTGCATGTAGAGTACATAATCGGGGGCGCATAATCTTTATGACATGGAATGAGTGGGCTACATGGGTACGGTTTGACCATGTGACCCTTACAATGAATCCTAAACATCAATTATTGTCTTTTAGTATTAAATAATAACACCTTTTTAGGATCATAACTTACTATCGGTCCGGTATAGGTGATCAGCAACTCAGGCTTTAGGCCGGCCTTCGAAACTAAGGCAGCTCGTTTTATTGTTGCCTCGTTAAAAACATTACTGTAAAACCCACTTTTTGAAAAATTGGTTCAAGGGAAAATATTACAACACGTGCTTTCAGACCTAATAGTCACATTTGCCCCTGGCTGACTATCTGCATAAGTTAGTCCATAGTATAACAAATTTCAAAAGGGAATTGTGCTCGTACCTTAGAAGTAGTACCGTTTTCAGTGTTCCACATTCCATTTGTTCGGTAGTTGTACAATGTTTCCTAACTCGAGTTTATATGAACTTTCCTGGTTATACCGGAGACCCTTTATGGTCCTTCCTAATTCAGGCCTAGTTTTTTGTCGTTTGGGTTCCTGGTGTGTAGCGTTACTTCCTTAACACCAAGTCCCCGACTTGAAAATGACATCTTGTTGATATTTATTGAGGAGTTTGATGGATTTTAGGTGACTGAATCCATAAACCTAGAAAGTTGCCATGTCGAATAAGTCAAACTTGTGGCCATAGCCTCGCCGTTTAACATTTAAGTAGCATACTGGAACCTGAGGCTCAGTTCCCTTACCTCGATCGGGATTAATTCTTCCTTGTCGTAGACTATAGAGAATAGAATCACTCCGGTACTTGACTTCGAAGTCACTCGGTATGCCCATAAGATTTCGAGCAAGAATTCCTTCCATTTTCCTTTTGAATTGGTTAGTCTCTGTTTCAGGTTTTGGAGTATAGTTTTGTTCGTTGACTCCACTTGTCCATTCCCACTAGGGTGGTAAGGTGTTGATAATATCTTTTTGATTTTTTGGTCTTCGAAAAGCTTACTTACGTTGTTGCCGATGAATTGTTTTTTGATATTGCAAAAGATCTCAGTCGGTATCCCAAATCAATATATTATGTGAACTCAGATGAAGTCGATGATCTCTTTCTCTCAGACCTTCTCGAAGGCCTGAGCCTCGACCTACTTGAAAAAATAATGGGTTATTAGTAGTATGTATTGGGCTTTACCGACCATCCATTGCAGGGGCCTAACGATATCCATCCCCCATTTCATAAACGACCACGTTGATATGACCGGGTGAAGCATCTCTCCCAGTTGATAAATCATATGGGCATGTCTTTGACACTCGTTGCATTTTCCTACAGAGTCTTTAGCATCTTTCTCTAGCTCATTCCTGTAGTAACCGACTCTAATTAACTTCCGAACAAGGGATTCTGCTCCTAGGTGGTTCCTACAAGTGGCCTTGTGAATAGCGTATTTAGAGTCTCCCAGACCCAAGCACCTAGCTAGTGAGCCGAAGAATGATCTTCTGAACAATTTCCCCTCCACCAAGCAAAACCTGGCAGCTTTGGTGCGTAGGGCTTTTGACTCTTTTGGATCCGATGGCAAGTCTCCCATCTTCAGGTAGTCTATATATTTTTGTTTCTCCAATTCTAAGTCAAACTTATAGAGTTCACTTCAGTGTGACCTTCTTCTACCATGGATTTCATCAGTTGTACCCTTGACCTGAGTTGAATTCAGCGGAGTTGGCACACGACCCCAAATTCTCCAGTGCATTGGCCTTGCTATTTAATCCCGAGGTACGTATTATATAGTCCATTCCTTGAATCGGTGTAAGCTCACCTATAATTTATCCAAGTACATATGAATCTATTCCTCCTTTGCTTGAAATGTCCTATTGACTTGATTTACGACAAGGAATGAGTCATATTTGGTGTCAATCACTTTGACCCCTAGTCTCTCAGAGTTTTAGACCTGCAATCATAGATTCATACTCGGCTTCGTTGTTAGTCAATTTTACAGTTCTAATAGACTGTCTAATTACATTATCCGTAGGTGGTTTTAATACGATACCGAGCCTAGACCAGTTCGCATTGGAGCACCGTTCGTGAATACGGTCTAGATCCTCGAGCTAATCCCTAAAGAGGGTAGTACTTCCTTCTCGACCTCGGGTATCAAGGCTGGCATAAAGTTGGCCACATAGTACGCCAAAATCTAAGATTTTATTATGGTCCGGGGTATGTACTCAATATCATACCCGTTAATTTCTACGACCCATTAAGCCAGCCGGCCCGAGGTCAAGGGCTTATGCATGAGATTCCTCAGCGGGTAAGAGGTCATGATACATACGATTGAAAGTACAATTTTAATTTCCTTGAAGCACTTAGTTAGGCAAGTGCTAATTTTTCTAGGTGAAAATACCTTGTTTCGACATCACCAAGTGTTCTACTAACATAATAAATAGGAAATTGTGTACCTTCTTTGTTTCGGACCAGGACACCACTTACTGCCACATCAAAAACCGCTAAGTAGAAGTACAATTGTTCGTCCGCCTTCAGAGTGTGCAGTAAGGGGGCTCGACAGGTATCACTTGAGTTCTTCTAAAGCTAGCTGGCATTCCGGGGTCCAAGAGAAGTTGTTCTTCATTTTCAATAGTGAGAAGAACCGATGTCCTATATCTGACGATCTTGAAATGAACCGGCCCAATGCGGCTATCCGCCCAATCAATCTTTGTACTGCCTTGATGTCGTCAACTACGGTGATGTCCTATATGCCCTTTATTTTATACAGGTTGATCTCCATTCCCCGGTTAGATGTTATAAATCTGAGAAACTTGCCTAAGATGGCCCCAAATGCACACTTCTCTGGGTTTAGCTTCATATTGTACTTCCTTAATATGCCAAAGATTTTCTGCAAATATTTTAAATGGTCCTCCATTGCTAGTTACTTTACCAACATATTGTCAATATAAACTTTTATTGATTTTTCTATTTATTCTTCGAACATCCGATTGAAAAGGCGTTGGTATGTGGATCGGCATTTTTAATATGAATGACATTACATAATTACAGTAGGTGCTGAATTTGGTTGTAACCAGAATAAGCATCGAGAAAATATAGTATCTCATATCCGGCCGTTGTGTCGATCATTCGATCGATGTTAGGCAAAGGGAAAGAGTCCTTCGAACATGCCTTATGTAGATGCTTATAATCTACACACATCCAAAGTTTATTTACTGTTTTAGGAATAACTACTACGTTATCTAACCTATCCAGATATTTAACTTCCCGAATGGAACCTATTTTTAGAAGTTTAGATACCTCGTCCTTTATGAATGTGTGTTTGATCTTGGATTGCGGCCTTCTCTTCTACTTAACCGGATGGAACTTCAGATCCAAGCTCAATTTGTGAGTTGTTTCCTCCGATGGAATCCTCGTCATGTCTAGATGGGACCAAGCGAAACAATCGGCGTTAGCTTTAAGAAAATCAATAAGTTATCTACTAAGCTCGGTGGTTACTATCGTGCCCGGGTATACCTTTCGATCTGGTAGGTGCCCGATCAATATAACCTGCTCCAACTCTTCGATTGTTGATTTGGTGATGTTAGTGTCATCGAGCTCTATGAAAGATCTCGAGATGTTGCAACCATCATCATCATACCCTACATGATCCTTCTATTTTTCTGGCTCGGCTATGGTCGATATCATTGATTGCTATTTAGCTTCTTTTTCTTTGGTCGGTTCCCTAATTTTTTATGTTGAAACTGTTGTCATCGATATTACTTCATCGACAATGAACATTTCCTTTGCAGATAGCTATTCTCTATGGACTGTTTACTCCTCCCAAAGTGGGATATTTCCATGCCTAGTGTAAGTTCGAAGGCACCGCTCTCATATTGTAAACCCACAACCTTCTGAACAAGGCGTTGTACCTTATATCCCCGTCGATCACGTAAAACTTTATTTTATAAGTGGTCACCACAGTGTTTACCGGTAACATTATCTCACCATTCGTAGTCTCACATGCTATATTGAATCCGTTCAATACCCGGATCACCGGTACAATTTGATCTTGCAACCCCAGTTGTTCTACGACCCTTCATCTGATGATGTTGGTCGAGCTACCTGGATCAATCAATACACATTTAACCTGATATTTATTAATAGGTATGGATATTACGAGTGCATCACTGTGAGGCTGTACGATGCCCTTGGAGTCTTCGTCGCTAAACGAGATGGCTTCTGGGACTTAATCTCAGGTGTATTTTTCTCTTGTGATAGAAACTTTAGTGCACTTTATCATTGGCCCTTAGGTGACATCAACTCCCTTAATGATTATGTTGAGTACATGCTAAAGCTTCTCTTATTCGGCCTATTTGTTGGCGTCCCTATTTTTGATATGGTTTTTGCCTCGCCCGCTTAGGAATTCTCGAAGGTGTCCTTTGTTGAACAATCAAGCTACTTCTTCCCTTAGCTATCGACAATCTTTAGTCGTATCATCGTGAGTACTGTGGTATTTACACACCAAGCTATGATCTCTCCTGTTGGGATCAGATTACAATGGCCTTAGTTGCTTAGTTTCTTTGAAGCGTCTTGTCTTTTTGATGTATCATATGGCCAACATTATGCTTGCAGTGTCTATTTTGAAATTATATTCTAATAATCTCGGTAATTCCCTACCCCGAGGTGATTTGTCAAGCCCGCTCTTGCTCATTAGGCCTCGACTGCTCGATACTCAAACATTTCTCTTGTTGTTCCTTGTCGTGTGGCGCCTGGATCCCTTTCCCCTCCGATCCATGCCATATGGCAGATATCGTTCTCGGACCCACCTCGACTCCTGATCGATGGTTCTCTTAAACTTGTCATCGGTTCTGATTGGGTAAACAGATCTTGAAGAGACTCCAAGTCGGCCGTCCTCGACCCTGATCTTCGATTGATACCTGATGTGGACGTCGGCCCAAGTGACCACCAGCTATTCCACCAAGTTTTCTTTTAGTTATTGAGAAGAAACATAAGTTTGGGGGTTGAGCCTTTGAGTAAATGCCTGAACGGCCCAATCACTCGCCACTTGGGGCAGACCCATCCTTTCCATCTAGAACCTCAACAAAAACTCCTTAAACATCTTGTTATCCCTCTACTTGACTTTGAAAGGTACGGCTTCCTCGTTTCAACCTTGATGGAGCTGACATGGGCCATTACGAAAGCATCTGCAGGTATAGCAAACGGGTCGATAGAATTTATAGGTGAGTTGTGATACTATGATGACCCGAAAGGTCATCTTATATTTTAGAGCTTAATACTGTGCTTTTAAGCCTTAATAATCTCAGTTTTACCCTCCTCAATTTGCGTCCACAGTTCGGACTTGTTTTTGGAAAGCTTTTATGTTAAAAGTTGTTAAAAATAAGAAATTTTGCCTAAAAACTTTATTTGAGTTGACTTCGGTCAATATTTTTAGTTAACAGACCCGAATTTGTGTTTTGACGGTCCCGATGGGTCCTTATCGATATTTGGGACTTGGGCATATGCTCTGAGTAGAAATCAAAAGTCCTTAGCCGATATATCGGACTCTGTCAAAATTTGATAGTTAAAGGCTTAATGAAATGGAAATGTTTGACAAAAGTTTGACTTTTTAGATATTGGGTCCGTATTTTGGTTTTGGAACCCAGTATAGGTCCAATATCATATTTATGAATTATCTGTGAAATTTGATGAGAAACAAAGTTTGTTTGACATAATTCGGACGTCCGGTTAAGAAATTAGAAGTTTCAAAATTTTCTTGAAATTTTCATTCGATTTGGTGCTAAATTCATAGTTCTAGGTGATATATTGGCGATTTGATTGCTTGAGCAAGTTTTTATGATGTTTTAAGACTTGTGTGCATATTTGGCTTGGAGCTCCGAGGTCGAGGGATCGGGTCAGATAGGCTACAAAGTGAAAATAGGATTTAAAACACTGCTGGTGCAGCTGATCTAGTTGCAGGCCCTTGATATCTCATTTATAAGATCAAGCATTGCATTTACGACCTTTGAAGGGTTCACATTTGCGATCTTCTCATTGCAAATGCGAAGAGAAGTTGGGCAAGCTTATGTTCGCATTTGCGATGGAGACAGGGGGAGGCACTCTTCGCATTTGTGATCATTGGATCGCAGTTGCGGCCAACTCAGCTCACATTTCTTTGCTTTTGTGAAGGAAGTAGAACTGAGGGAGTCTTCGTAAATGCGATGGGTTTCTCGCATTTGCGAAGCCCATGTCACAAATGCGATATCTGCAACTGTGTAAAAGTGACTTAGACAGGATTTTTCTCTCATTCTTCAAATTTTCAAAACCTAAAACACAAGAGGCAATTTTCCAAAGACCATTTCTTCCCCAAAACCTTGATGAGTGGTTCTAAACTAGTTTCTTTCAATCTTTCACTACATTTTACAAGAATTTAACCTAGAATCTAAGGATTTCATGGTGGAATTGAGGATTTTTGGGTAGAAACTAGGAAGTTTGAAATTTGTGGATTTAGACCTCAATTTGAGGTTGGATTCCAAAACCAATTGTATATCCAGGCTAGGGAGTGAATGGATAATCAGGTTTTGGTCTGAATGTCGGGTTTGGACCAAGTTTGCCCTAGTATTGACTTTTGCTGACAATTTTTGACAATGGCCTAAATTGAATCCTTTGCTATCTTGGGTAGTTCTTGAGGCTTAAGTTGAATCATTTGGTTGGTAATTTTCTAGATTCTATTGGTCTGGAGGCTTGTGTGAAGGGAAAAATTGTGGTTGAGCTTTTAGTTTGGCCGTTAGAGCGAGGTAAGTGTCGTGGTTAACCTTGACTTGAGGGATTAGGCCTTATATGCCCATTTGTTATGTGTTTGAATGTTAGGTACAATGTATAGGTGAGGTGATGCGTACCTATGCGTTGTTGTCAAGTCATAGCATGCGAGTGGAACCTATTCTTGTGATTGCTGCTTTCCTTGATCATATAATCCATGTTCAGACTAGCTACTTGTTATGTTGATCACTCTTGTCATGTTTATAGACCTTGGTATTGATCCAGTATTGACTCAAAGTTGAGGTTGTATTGTGGAACCAAATGTTGAAATAAGACTTGTTATTGTCATTTCTATCTCCCTGTAATTATTGTTCTTTGTTTTGGCGAGGGAGAGTATTAATGTACGAAGGGTGATACCGTGCAATGCTTTATGAGTGATAATGCACGAAGGGTGATCACATGCCATGTTATGAGAGAGTTAATGCACGAAAGGTGATGCCATGCCATTTCTAATGTTTCCCATGGTGACATTGAGAGTAAAAGCACGGTGATGTCGTGTAGTTTCCTATACTACTTTTACTTTTTCTATCAGTTTAAGGCATATTTATTAATCAAGTCTTTATCACTACTTTGATTCCTTAAATTGTGATCCCCTCAGCATGTCCCCCTCCCAATATTACCTTTCTTGTTTCTTTTATTACTGTTATTGGTATATGGTTATAATGCACAGGTTGTTTGTGGGTGTCGGGTATATAGATTTTGGTATCGGTCCAAGCTGATCTTGAGATTAGATGTTGACTTCATTCTATAGGAGAGCCAAGGTAGATCTGTTGGCATCCGCAGACCCAGGAGTCCCCTTCTAGCTATTTCAGTTGACTGTTTCTTTTAATTCGAAAACGGTTGTACTTTCTTTCAACCAGTTATTTGTAGCTAATCTTAGAAGTTCGTGAACTATGACACCATATTTTGGGTAGTTTTGTATAAATATTAAGGTTGTTATGGATTTTCGCACTCTTATAACTTGTTATGACTTAATTGTTGTTAATCACTGGAAGGTTTAAGAATTTGGCTTAATAGTCTCTAATGTATGCTTTCCTAGAAAGTGAAATGTCAGGCGCCATTACGGGACCAACGATGGGAATTCTGGGTCATGACAAGTTGGTGTTAGAGCACTAGGTTACCTAGGCCTCACAATTCATAAACAGGCTTAGTAGAGTTTGGGGGATCGGTACAGAGATATCTAATTTATATCTCAGGGGCTATAGAGATTTAAGAATAATGTCACTTCTAATCTTCTATGTCGTACGATTTTGTTCTCTTAGTGCTAATTGAACTTTTCTACTCTAGTTGTTTTATAGATAGCGAGAACACGTACTGCATCTTCGGCTGAGCAGCAGCCTGAGCCCCTATTGGCGGCTCCTACGAGGGGTAGAGGATGAGGTCGAGGTCGTGGTAGAGGCCAAGGCAGGGGTAGGGCTCAGCCCAGAGCTCGAGCAGCAGCACCAACGGCAGAGCCTCATGTGGAGTTTGATGAGGAGGTTCCAGCCCAGACTGTTCTAGCAGGACCACCTCAAGTCCCAAAGGGGTTCATCGCCACAGTGCTACAGAATGCTTTGGTCCGTTTCCTGGGCTTGATGGAGAGTCTATCCCAAACTAGCACTTTTCCCATGACAGTAGCCATTTCTCAAGCTAGGGGAAGAGCACAGACTCCTGCTACTCACACCCTGGAGCAGGTGGCTCCTCAGTATCAGACTCCAACAGCTTAGCTAGTTGGAGCAGCTCAGCCAGCTGTTGCAGCACGTGCCGGTGATGGTCATGCTATGACTCCCAAGGGTTTGTTGAGATTTTACAATTTCACTAAGCTCTTTCTATTTCACTACATTTGAGCACCTTCTGAGGATCCCTAGGATTATCTTGACTACTGCCATGAGGTGCTGTTAAACATGGGGATAGTGGAGACCTATGGGGCCGACTTTTCTATATTTGATATGACTAGTTCCACCAAGAGATGCTGGAATGACTTTTTATTGACCAGACCAGCTAGGTCACCTACTTTTGCTTGGGACTAGTTCTCTTAGATTTTTCTTGAGAAGTTCCTTCATGTCACCCTAAGATAGGACTATCGCATTGATCGCTACCGACTCAACGCTACACCAAGGAAGGAAGAGCGGGTCGCAATAGCTTTTACCCGAATAGTGGTTCAGGATCGAATTTCCACAGGGAGCTAGTAGTGGAGTTGTATTGTCTGTCTAGCCTAGAGATGTGGTTGTGCTTCTAATGTCTCTTCAAACATTTTTTGTTTTCTTTGTTTTTATAACTACTATTATGAACCTAATGATTAAAACTAAATTATGCTAGGAGAATATTGCTAAGTTGTATTTAATATAGAGAAAGACACTAGGGTCGTAGCACTACCAAGGTGTCTAGCCAATGGGTAGAAGTTACGAAGGGTAGATTGATATATTTGGGGCTTATGCTATAACCGTTGCACAATTGTACCCATTCTCACACCTCTCGGTAGAGAGAATGATTTTGCCCAATTGGCTCTCTCGAGACCAATTGGGTAGGCCAATTAGACCAAGCAACTAGGGTTCAAGTAGGGTGTTTACGCTCTCGAGGTTTAACCCGTTAATTAGGACTACCATTTCTCATGTGTCCGTCCCAATTCCTTGTTGGGTCAATTTTGGGGTCATGGACTCTCTTTCTCAAGAAGAGTTGAACCCACTAAGCTTGAATCTATGTTTGCAACCACAAATTTGAAATTGAAACACAAAATCAACCCAAATAACAAACACCCAATATCAATCTAACCCTAGATGGCAACACCCACCAACTACCCATACTAGGGTTGAGCCACAACCCTAGCTAATGGGTTAGCTTAACATAATTAAAGAAGAAATAGAAGAAATAGATGAGGAACTAAACATATTAATTACTAAGTAGAATCTTCAATAATAAAGAGCAAAAGTGCCAAAAATGGCTACAATATTCGGTCTCACGAGCTCAGCTTCGTTTAGAGCATAAAACATTACCCTAAAAATGGTAAAATATTCTATTTATACTAGGCTAGAAAAACTAGACAAAAATACCCCTGCGGGGTCAGCGCGGACCGCGCAAAAAGGACCGTGTCCGCACTGGCTCTTGGACTCATGATTTCAACTTCTCTGAAGTTGGGGACCACAGACCGTGAGAGAATACACCTTGGCCGCGGTGGGCGTTGGCGCAGTCGCACATAAATGAAAGCGGACCGCATTGTCTTGAAATGTCCAAAACCTCAGCTCTCTGAATCTCGTTCGCGCGGACTGAGCAAAAGTGTAGCGTAGCCGCGTGGCTTTAAGCTCTAAATTTCTAGTATCTGAACCTCATGTGTGTGGACTACGTAAAAGTGTAGTGCAGCCACGAAGTCTAAACGCGAACCATATTACCAGTACCGTACCCGCACTGCTTCCAGCATGAGAGTGCAAAGTCTCTGAATCTCCTAGTGCGGCCGCATTTACCCTTGCGCAGTCCGCACTAGGCCCTCTTTTCCTCATTTCACTTAGTCTTTGACAGTTGATCAGGTTTCACTCCTTTTTGAGCCGATCTTTGACGTTTGTCACTTTGTCGCTCAAACCTGCAAGAAAACACAACTTGTAAGCATTTTGGGACTATTTTGTAGCAATTTGTAACCAAAGCAATATCAAGTAGGGGTATAAACATGGTAAAATCCTAACTTATCAACTCCCCCAAACTTAAACCTTTGCTTGTCCTCAAGCAAATGAAATAAGACACATCCCTTAAAGGGCAATCCAAGTAATTCCAGCTACCCTAAAGTAGCCTCAACAAGCATCAATTGGGACTAACAATTTCCCTTAATACGAATGCATTATTAACACACTTAAACTTTGAAAACTTTGGATCAAGTGTGGCACAAGAGCATCAAGAGTTGACAAATTTCATCAAAGAACTTCTCTCAATTACTTTGGTCATTGTGGAACCCAAACTCACACGTCCTCAACTCTCTCTAAGCGAACCTCACCTTTTAGAGTATTGAAACACAAACTGAGGTTGATGGAAATTTCACTCATCTTTCTCAAGAAGAAGGTCACAAGTCCGGCTCTGGGTACCATATTCTTGCCCCTTATGTAAGTATGCACTAATGTAGGTTCCCTTTAACTCAAGATCCTTTAGGGCTTTTGGGGAGTCATTGTGAAGGCTTTGGGTAAGGATAGGACAAGTTTTTATTCAACTAGGTTCAACCTTCCCTTAAGCACTTCTTTTGCTTCATTTTGGCACAACTCTCTTGACTCCTTTGAGTATTTCACTTCTTCACAAGGGGTTAGAGAGACACATTGTTGTTCTTTATTATGAAATTCAAAACCTTTCTCCTTTTTCTACATTTTCCACACCTTTGTTTCCCTTGAGTCCCTTTTTATTCTTTTCATATTGGACTTTTTTTGTCTTTATCTTTTTCTTTTCTTGCTTTTTCATTGCATTCCTTTTTCTTTTGCTTTTGTACCTTTCTACCACTTTGTTTCCTTTCTTGTCTCTCCGCCCAAACTTAGACATTTGCCATTACTCAAGGGAATATTTGGCTGCCAAGAGAGGGTATCACTTAGAACGGGTATAGGCTCGTAGTATTGGTTCTTGAAGGAAAAAGGGTCAAGGCTCAAAAAGGTTAACTAGGGATCATTTCATTGGTAGGTAATGGAATTGTTCATCTTAACATTTGGATTAAGGAAAGCCTATGGTCATTTCTCAAGTCAAATTTCACCTATGATTTCACCTCAACAAACATTCAGGGCAAGTTCTAGACCATTGGCTCGGGACTTGGACTCACAATTCGATTCCACGCCATACAAGCTAGGGAATTGCTAAAGACATCGAGTCGAGGGCCCACAACGACCTTAGTTACGATTCAAGCACACAATGGTCTGAAAAGACCACATGATGATTGTTTGGTCAACGCAAGAGTCTCAAAGACACGACTTTCACCATCCCAAACACAACATTATTTCTTTGACCATGGGATCAAAGGCAAATGTGCTAGGCCCAAGTGAAGCTTTGCTTGAGGTATCCTTAACTACAACTATCAAAAACAAAAGAAAATCAAAGAAACGGACTCAAACCCTTAAGAAGGTTGTCACTCCATCCATCATCGGGAAGAGCCACACGGTTCACACAATACTCTACCATTAGAAAGAACCGTAGCCTTAAGAAAACCAAGGGCTTATTGGACGCGTCAAAAACAAAACAAGAGGCTACAAGCCTAACTATAAAGCTAAAAATGAATTTTTTTTGCGAAAATAGAAAATAGAATGAATATTTACAATGGGGGAGTAGAATATACAACGGGAGATGAATATGTACAGAAATGTAACTTTATATACTGCCCAAAAGAGAAAATAAAAAGTAGAAGAAAAGTGGCTAAAGTATAAAGTTATATAGCCCCAAAATATAAAATCAAAGAAAAACATAAATTATCAATATGTATATACAGTCACCCATGCATAATCAAAACAAGTAGGGCGCACCCCTATGAATAAAAGCTGACATTGTCCCCAATGCTAACTACCAAAATAAGCATTAAAATCAAAGTAAAGGATATAGAGGCTCCCTAGGCCTGGTCCGTCTGCATGGGATCGTCAGTGGTCCCCAAGTCCTCCGTATGTGCGGGAGCCTCAGACTGGCTCCCGACCTCTTGTTGCTCAACTGCTGGGATTGGGGCCTGCTCCTGGACTGGCTGGATGCTAGGTGCAGTATGTGGCAAATTAGAAGGGGTCTCATGTGGGACTGCCACCTCAATACTTGCATCAACTGTACTTGGGAGCTTCCTCTTCTTTCTAGGCTGCCTGGGAGTCTGCTCCTGTTGTGCCTCTGCTACTGGT
This sequence comes from Nicotiana glauca, assembly GCA_026770625.1. Taxonomy (NCBI): domain Eukaryota; kingdom Viridiplantae; phylum Streptophyta; class Magnoliopsida; order Solanales; family Solanaceae; genus Nicotiana; species Nicotiana glauca. Next base: position 15,619 of record MU684583.1, read on the forward strand.
GCTACTGGATCTGGGGTTGGGTCCCCAAAACATGCTCTCTGAATCTCCTACTGCGGACCGCACAAAACAGGGACGTGACCGCGGTGGGCCAGCGCGGACCACGCAAAAGTGCAATGCGGCCACGTTGGGAACATTAATCATACAACAAAATAACTCTCCGGTCCACACTAAAATATAACGTGGACCGCATCAGGGCAACGCGGTCGCGCAAAAGCTACTGCGGTCCGCACTGAGCTAGGGTTGGGGAACTAAGTTAGGATTTCATGTTTACGTTCATTTTTGTTCAAATTGTAACTCCTACTTGTCCCTACTCAGTTACCCAATCCTTAAGCATGTTCAGTACACAAAAGCGAGCAAGGAATCTAACCTAAACTAGTAATTCAAAGAAAAATGAGAAGAAAAAGAGAAGTTACACTACTAGGCAACAATTGAGATGAAAACTAAGAAATTAAATTAATCATGAGTGCATGAGATGATACCAGATTGATAAAGAATGAGTGCTATTAATTCAATCAAGCAAGAAGAACGGGCTCCAAAAATGATGAACAGTAAAATTAGGGTTCTAGGGTGTCAAAGTGCAAAAAGGGAAAAATGAGACCCTTGGTCTCTTTTTATAGACACCCAATGGGGCCCGTACTCACCTACCAGCGGGCCGCGCTGGGTTTGATCATTTCAGCCTTACACTAAGCAGCCCACGTGGACCATACAAACGTGATCGCGGTCGCGTGGACAACTTCAGAGAGCACCATACTTTTGACTTTCTAGCGCGGACCACACAAAAATGCACCGCGGCCGCACTGGCAAACTTCAGAGACTATGCAACTTGGCTCATGCCAGCGCGGACCGCGCAAAAATGCACCGCAGCCGCATTGACAAACTTCAGAGACTACAATTTCTTTCCTTTTGTTTTGCATTGCTTCAACACAATCTCTGCAACATCTCACAAACAATTAGCGCAAAAATCCTAAGCTACAAAGAAAATCAAAGAGAAAGAACAAGACATGGGTTGCCTCCCAAGAAGCGCTTCATTTAACGTCGCAGCACGACGCAGGTTACCATCACATCACTTCAAATAAATGAGTGCCACCACGTGGATGTCATCAACCTTCCCCAAATAATGTTTGACACAATGCCCATTGACCCGGAAAATTTCACCATTCTTATTCTTGAGATCAATAGCACCAAAAAGAGTCACACATACAACTTCAAATGGCCCACTCCACTTTGACTTGAGCTTCCTTGGAAATAACCTCAACCGGAAGTTGAAAAGAAGAACCAAATCACCAACATTGAATTCCTTTACCCGAGCATATTTGTCATGAAGATACTTCATCTTGTCCTTATATAAGGACGAGCTGGACTAGGAATGAAATCTAAACTCATCAAGCTCATTTAGTTGCTCAACATGGAGATTCGCCGCCACATCCCATTCCAAGTTCAACTTCCTCAAGGCCCACATAGCCTTGTGCTCCAATTCCACAGGAAGATGGCAAGTTTTACCAAACACCAACTTGTACGGAGACATACCAATTGGGGTCTTGTAAGCCGTCCAATAGGCCTAAAGAGAATCATATAATTTCTTCGACCAATCGGTCCTATTAGCCTTTACCGTCTTGGACAAGATACTCTTTATTTCTCGATTGGAGACTTCCACTTGACCACTAGCTTGAGGATGATAGGGGGTGGTCACTTTGTGATTTACTCCATACTTAGCAAGCAATGAGTCGAAAGCCTTGTTGCAAAAGTGGGACCCCCATCACTAATGATAGCACGAGGGGTGCCAAACCTTGTGAAGATACTCTTTTTTCAAAAATGCCACAATACTCCGGGCTTCATTGTTAGGTAAAGCCACAACTTCAACCCACTTTTAGACATTGTCCACCACCACGAGAATATAGGTGTTCCCATAAGAGCTCACGAAAGGACCCATGAAATCGATGCCCCAAACATAAAAAATATCTACCTCGAGAATTTTATTGAGTGGCATCTCATCCCTTTTTGAAATTCTACCGGCTCTTTGGCATGTATCACATCTTTTACCAAGTTACTAGCATCCTTAAATAAAGTTGGCCAATAGAAACCGCAACTCAAAACCTTTGAAACCGTCCTCACCCTTCCATGATGGCCACCATAGGGCGAGGAGTGACAACCCTCCAATATGCTCAATTGTTCTCCTTTCGGGACACATCTTCTTATCACACCATCTGTGCAAATTTTAAACAAGTACGGCTTATCCCAATAAAAATCCAAACTATCTCGTTTAAGTTTCTTCGTTTGGTTGGAAGAGAGCTCACATGGGACAATTCTGGTCAGAATGAAGTTGGCGATCTCCGCGAACAATGGAATGTCACACCTAGACACGGAAAGAAGTTGCTCGTTGGGGAATGCATCATTTATTTCAAGGACATCACTTGGCCTCCCTTCTTCATCCAACCGGGACAAATGGTCCGTAACTTGATTTTCACTTCCCTTTCGGTCCACTATTTCTAAGTCGAATTCTTGAAGGAGTAGCACCCATCTCATAAATCTCGCCTTGGAATCCTTCTTAGACATCAAGTACCTAAAGGCGGCATGGTCCGTGTGCACGATCACCTTGGCCCCCATAAGATAAGGCCGAAATTTTTCCATGGCAAATACTCCGTCACCGTGTAATTCCATTGAGCTTCATTCATATTCTTCCTTGCATAGTACACGGGATAGAACATTTTACGAATTTGTTGACCTAACACCGCCCCCACCGCAATGTCACTTGCAAAACACATTAGTTCAAAGGGCAAACTCCAATTAGGTGCAGTGATGATAGGAGTTGAGGTCAACTTATGCTTTAAAAGTTCAAAGGCCTCCATGCATTTTTCATCAAAAAGAATCTTGGCATCTTTCTCTAGCAACTTGCAAAGTGGATTCACAACCTTCGAAAAATCTTTGATGAACCGCCGGTAGAACCCATCATGCCCAAGAAAACTCCTCACCCCTTTGATAGAAGTAGGGAAGGAAGCCTCGAAATGACCTCGATTTTGGCCTTATCAACTTCAATTCCTTGCTTCGAGATATTGTGACCCAATACTACACCTTCTTCTACCATAAAATGGCATTTTTTCCAATTGAGAACGAGGTTAGTTTCTTCACATCGAACCAAGACCCTGTCCAAATTTACCAAGCATTCCTCAAACGAATCCCCAACCATACTGAAATCATCCATGAAGACCTCCGAGATATCCTCCACCATGTCAGTGAAGGAAGATGCCGGTTCATGAGCAATGCAACAAACAGAGGATATTGGGTCCAAACAAAGAAACGACATTTAAGGGATATGGATGATAGAGAAAGTGGTTAGTCAATAAACAGGCAAGATCTTTGAGTAGAAATCAGCTGTTATGGGAAATATATAGGATCAGATAAGAAGACTAGAAATAATAGTTGGGAAGTTTGTGACTAAGGAATAGTCAGAAGGTCGGAAGCTTTCAACCAAGTTCAAGGCAGTCGGACAAAGCAGAGCATGGAGAGGAGCGAAGAAAAAACCATCTCCAGCAAGAGTATCACAACCAACCACCACATTTTAAACTGACGAGATTTTTTTTTCTTTGATTAAAACAGGGGCAGAAAATCTCGGTTGTTTCGGAGAAACCCACCGTAAGTGAAGGCAAGCACCAAACAACTATCAAACTGGGGCAGAAAATTTTCTTTTATTTTTTGTTTAACTATGAGAGAAAATAGTTAGATTAGGTGTAGTATAACTATAACCTTTAAATTTTTATTTTTTTTTACTTTACGAAGAAAGATAATCTTATAGCAGGAAGCTATGATTATTGTAATTTATGCACTTTGAATTTGTGAATTCATCTTCCTTTCTCTTTTTTTTTTCTTACATTTTTTCAGGGAAAAAAAAACTTATTGGATATATTGATCTTACGAATTTCATATGCATGTTATGATTTATGCAGATTGAAGGATTTTCCTTCATTTAAGTTCTCGGGAATATCGAGACCTGACGTTAGTTTAGTCCATACCTTTGCTTTGTTTCCCAATGTATGAACATAAAAGACGAACTCCGGTACCATTAGAAACCAGGGTGAAGTTTAACAGAATTTTTTGTGTTTTACTGTTAGTTTTAGAGTTGCGGACCAAAACTATCACCTTTTGTATACACGAAGGACTATTCCTATTAAGTGTTATATATCAAGGACCAAAATATTCCAACCCTTATACATTAAGGACCATTTTGATCATTTTCTCGATATTAATTAGCCAATTTAGTGGCCATTTCAATTGCTAGTGGATAATTACCGCTAATTGTCAAACCTTTTAGCGGCAATAGTTTGGGTCTTTACCAGCTTTCTTATTTATTGCCGCTAAAGTCTTTAGCGATGCTGGAAGCAACGTTAAATAAACAATTGCCAGTAATAGTTTTTGGGGCAATTGTTATTGCAGCTAAAGGACATATCTTTTCCCACTAAAAGCTTTTTATGTTGTAGTGACTTATCCTGCAACTCCAGTATAATATGCTGGAGTTCAAGTATACTTATGTTGGAACTCCAGCATAATATATTGGCGTATTTTTCGGGTTTTGAACAGTGTTTTCGCTCAGATTTATCTTTACATAAAAAGTGGTTAAATTTCGATTACTTTTGAAACTGGACTATTTGTGAACGACCAGTTGTAAATCTGACTATTTTTATATTTCTCCCGAACATAAGCTACTAATGTCCCTATTTATAAATGTATGAAATCTATTTTAAGTAGAAATAAAAAAAAAAATTATTCCTATATTTATTTTGTCTATAAATCCTATTTAGACATAAATTAAATAAACTAAATTCTAAAAAATTAAAGTTTCCTACTATAATTTTTTTTGAATTAGTTTCCAACACTAATAAGAAAGGGTCAAAAGGCAAACAAGTAATCAATAGTGATTCTCAATACTTTCGTGACATTTCTTCTCTATCGTAACTTTTTTTTCAATTGGTAACCACTTTTGATTCTCTAACGGGAAGAAATAAAATAAAAATTTATACCAATCATCGTGTGAACGACTTGACCAATTTGAGTGTACGAATATTTGAGCCAAGTTATTTATTTATTTATTTATGTCCATATTTATCGAGATTGAAGAAAATTGGCTGTTCTGATTTGGCGATAACATTTTCTTATGTAATGGCCAATGAGCGAGAAATTTTTTTCTCATGAACAAAGTTTCTTTTTCATTAAGGATCCATCCATTGTACATAAGGTACCATCTGCTGCTCATCAGTTTTTGACTTCTTGTGCAATATACAAGTCTAGAAATCATCGTACATAAATTATATATCTTCTAATGTGCTCATCTTGATTGCAGCACGAACTTAGACTAAATTTACAGCAGGATATCTAACATCTTATTGACTATGACGTCTAGCTTTATAATAATAATAATAAATAATAAATTGTCTATCCCAGCATATTTAATTTCCTCCGGTACTGTACAACGGGTTTGATATAAAAACACATCAGACAATCAGTATATATTAAGTATAGTAAAAAATAGGGAAAATGGCGTGGGATAGCCACTATTTAATGTGGTATTTATTTTTTACCCCGCAATTTTAATGTTAAGCAAAAATAACCACTATTTTATTAGAATTAATATAAAAAATATTTTTACCCTTTCTTCCACAGAACCAGAACCCCCTACAATGGCGAGAAGCACAAGACAATCACCATTACCAGCGACCACCGGAACAACAACAGCAACAATAACCCTAACCCTAAACAACTCATCGGAATCCTCCTCTTCCTCATCGTCCGAATAGCAGCAGCAACATACAGCTGCAGAAATCCTAACTCTGAAACTGAAGCAGAAGAAGAAGAGCGTTTCGTGGAAACCAGGTACAGTGGATAACGAGTTCCTCAACAAGAAGAGCTCTAAGATTTGATGTAAATTTCACAAGGAAAAGCCTTTTGACGAGGATGACAGCGATGACGATGAAAATGTGAATCAATCAAATAAGAAGGATTTATTGGTACAAGATCAAAAGTTAAGAACAATAGGTCCTGAACTTAGGCTAAGAAGTCCAAAAGTTAAGGAAAATAGGCCAAGAACTTACAGTAACAAATTCAAAAGTTAAGGATAATAGGTCATGAACTTAGACTAACAAGCTCAAAAGTTAAGGACAATAGGTCCTGAACTTAGGCCAAGAAGCCCAAAAGTTAAGGACAATATATCTTGAACTTAGACTAACAAGCTCAAAAGTTAAGGACACTTGGTCCTGAACTTACAGTTACAAGTTCAAAAGTTAAGAACATGTAGTCCTGAAGTCTTGAAGTTAAGTTCAAAAGTTAAGGATATGTAATCCCGAAGTTAAGTTCAAAGATTAAAGACATGTAGTCCTGAAGTCCTGAATTTAGAGTTCCAAGTTCAAAAGTCAATGACATGTAGTCCTGAAGTCCTGAACATAGAGTTACAAGTTCAAAACTTAAGGATATATAGTCTTGATGTCCTGAAGTTAAGTTCAAAAGTTAAGAACATGAGTAGAAGAGTATTTTCGTTCGGGCAGTTAAAGTTTATTAAAGTAGTGGCTAAAGACTAAAGACATTTTAAAAGGTGACTTAAAAATAAATATATACTCCGTATGTTATTAGTGACTAACCGTGCACTTCTCCTAAAAAATAAGGTCATGCCTCCTTGTACGCACAAAAACATATAACTATCTCTTAATTATAACAGCGTCGAGTGATGGAAATTTTGGTAGTGCGGCATCTGTAGAGGCGGATGCAATGTATCGACACCGGGTTCAACTAAACTCGGTACTTTTGACGCCCAACTTAAATTTATATATAAAAATTTATTAATATTGTAACTCAAAACTTTAAATAAACAATGTGTTCAATCATAAAAACCTTAAAAGATAAAACTCGTCTATCATTCGAGGAAGCTTCAAAAGTTAAAAGAGTTAAAATAATTGCACGCGAATTTAGGTATTGACTAAGTGGACTAATTCTATTACATTTATTCACTGTAATATTTCACATCCAAGCGCACCCCATATGTAGGCGGATCCAGAATTTCAGGAAAATGAGTGCACTACTATCCGATCACCGTTTAATCTAGTTTTTTAAAATTTAACTTGAAAAATTATCAATAATAACATTATTATTTATAGCTACAAGTACTAAGCTCAATATATTAAAATTAAATAACTAATCAAAAAGAGAGTGATAATGAAAAATGAGGAAACTTGAAATTGAAAAGATTCAAAATGATTTAATTTTCATTTTTTATAGTTTCTGAAACTCAGTGATTTAACTAAAAAAGAGAATAAAGAAAACACAGAAAAGAATCCAATAAAAATGAAATTTTAATTCAAGGATATATCAAAGGATGAACCAAAAAACAGAAGAATGCATAGAAAAAAGAAAGGAAAAAAAAAAGAAAGATAGGGGATGGGTTTTGAACAAAAGAAAAGAACGAAAAAGAGAAATAGAAAAATGGCTAATAGATAGAAGAAAGAAAAGTGAGATTCGAACACTAGACATAGGGGCCAATGGTGCACAATGCTACCACTACACCAAATGCTCTTTTGAGCATGGGTTCCCACATGGATAGTTAAGTACTTTATCCGAAAAATATCCCAGCAATGCACAGCCTAAGGAGGGGAGTATGGGTGCACGTGCCCCATGTCCCTCCACGTGGATCCGCCTCTGGTGGTTATATATCTCTATAACAGCATCCTTATATAACAATAATTTACTATAAAAGTCAAGTTTTTTCGGAATCAAATAATCATGTTTTGTTATAATATATGTTCTCTATAACAACAATTCGCTATAACATCCAAAAATATCCTAAAAATGAGTTTGTTATAGAGAGGTTTGACTCTATATATATATATATATATATATATATATATATATATATATATATATATATTAGATCATCAACATCTTTTCCTCGTTGGCTTTTGATTGTCATATTATTATGTATGATAGTATTTCATTTGGTTCAAAATAAGTGTCGCTTAGTCAATTGCCCACCTCTTAAACAAAATGGGTAATTTGGCTAAACTATCCTGATTATAATTTCTGCGTGATTAACGTGACATACTCACTTAGTCAATTAGCACTTAATTAACATCAACTTGTATGAACAATTCCATAATAAAAAGAACTCTCCGTAGACCAAACCATAAGCGGGCCAAACTTGAAATCTGTAAAAAAAAAAATGTGGAATGGTAGTCAAACTTAGAATAAACAAATGTTCAACCTATTTAGTGATATCATAAAAAATTCGAGTAATTTAAAAGACTTTTAGAAATATGTAAATAGGGGCAATATTGAAAAAATTAAGATTAAGTGTGGACACTTTTTTTGAACAGGAGGAATTAGTAAATTAAACTAAGATTTATTTCAGTTTACACCTTTCAAATATGAAAACAGAGAAGGATTATCTTACATCTACGGCTAGTTTAAAAATCTTTTACACTACTCGTGTATCTTAACATATTGTAGCAACCTTAATTTTAGGTAATTAATTGCACTTTTATAATATAATTCAATATAATCATTTTTAGATTGATATAATATTTTAATTTGCAAAAATTCTTTTGAAATATCTGTATATAAAAGTTAAACTTATTAAAAAAAAACTTTTTTATAAGCTTGAGTCAAAAAGCTAGACGTCATAATCTAAAGAATGTGGCGGTGCCGATGTGAACTACATATATGCCACTAGAAATTAAATAGTCACTTAATTCCCTGTTGAGTATTCAGTACATGTGGTGGTTTCAGTGGGATCAAGACTACTGGATCTGTGCGAGGAAGAAATAATAAAAGGTCACTCACTGCAGAAGTAAACTTATTAGCATGTTTGGCCAATCAATTTATTTTGGAAAGTTTTATGGAAGTACTTTTAAAAAAATAAAATAAAATTGTGAGAAACAGTTCAACGCGACTCGTATCAGAAGCCGGGAGGAGTGAATGATGTATCTGAGATCGGATACGGTAAAATAGCGGGACCCTGACCAAGTGATGTTTCTAGACCATAGGAAATGCGGGTAACGGTTATGCATGATAAGTAGGGAGCCGTAATATTCACCCTCAACTGAATATTACGGTGCGATTCCCGTTCGATATTAACCGCCGATCAATATTTATCGGAAAAGGAAGATTTTTACCTTATTTAAACTTGTACTATGACTGAAATTCATCTACTATATAAAAGGGAAGGTTTCTTTTAATTCAACACATTGTTGAAATCAAAGCAATAAAAGTTTATCCTTGTCTTCTTGCTATTATTCAAAGCGTTCTTCTGTTATTCTCTTCTTTATTCGCAATCGGGCTTATATGGAGGGTCTGATCAAGGTCGAATTGAATTGTTCAACCTACGATCAGGCTTGATCATCACATTATAATTGGTTTGATCTTTCATTTTATCTTTAACATAATTATTTGTTGCTCTTAGATCATTCATATTGAATTAAATCACATATCCTTTAAACTATGTACAAATTTAATTGTTACTTATTTTTTAGGGTAAACAGTTTGGCTCCTACCGTTGTATCACGACCAAAACCGATAGGCCCGCGACGGGCACCCGGTGCCTTACGCAAGTGGGTACCAATATAACGTATCTTCCATATCAAACTATCATAGGTAACTGGGCCAATATGGTCACAACTCGTAATGTACAACTATAAGTGAAAAATTATTGTATCAATGAACCATCTTTTTAAAACATGAACACATATGGGCCGTCAAGGCATCTGACATATTGTACAAAATGAACCTTTGTCTATAAAGCCTCTAAGAGTATTTGACATCAAATGGGATAGGGTACCGGTCAACCCATAAGTCTGTAGCAAAATTCCGACACAATGACTCATAGACTCGGCTGCATCCGAAAGAGGTGGAGTCTTACTGATCCTTCACTGAATGCTAACCTCGTCTACTATGAGGGCCCGTCAAACTGATTGTTTATACCTACAGGCATGAATGCAGCGTCCCCAACAAAAGAACGTCATTACGGATAATGTACTGAGTATGTAAGGCACATAAATAAGAATGTAAAAAAATATGGAAGAAACATGGAGTATATGACTTAACCTGTAAGTCTGGATAACTCTGTAAATCATGAGATACTTAGAGTGTCATGCATATGCATATGAATGTCATGTTGTGCATAGTTACATATATTCATAACATCATCAAGCCTCTTATAGCATCCCATCATATCATCTCGGCCACTATGGGAAAAAATTATCAACGTATACCAGTTGATCAAGCGGTGGTTCATATTTAACGACGTCATATATATATATATATATATATATATATATATAACTTTATCAACTTACGTATTTTCTAATATCCATGAACAGATGATAGAATAATAGGACACGTGGGGAATCAACAACATAAGCATCTCTAGCATTTCTATGAATTGAGTCATTTATGGACGTTGTGCATTTGCTCGTTTCGTTTGTATCGCACGAATCATGCCAAAAGGAAAGAAGGGATTTCCTTAACATACCTGAACCGATTCTCTTGACAATCCATCTAATTCACATCGATTGCGACAATACGTAACGACGGATCGAAGTAAAAAAAATCCGTATAATATTCTTAAAAAATATTGTACCATGCTCTCTTAAAATTGCATCTAACACTACTGACAATAGGTGAATTTGACTATAATCACGCCTTAAATAATCACATTCTTATGTTGTTTGGATGATATATATGATGACAAAATGCTCTTATTAGTGTTTTTCATGAATTGTAGGTACAAAATGGTTAAGGAAGGCTAAGGAGCAATTTTGGAATCAAAAGTGGAAGAAAAAGGCCATATATGCAAAAGTACATGGAAATCACGCCTGAACAGTCCTGAAGAATCAGAGACACTGTTCTACCGCGGTAGAACTGCGGTGGGTGAGGGCCGCTGAAGTTTAGAGATTTAGAAGGGTGGTTTGGCCGCGGTTCCACCGCGACCGAGGCAGAACCGCGGCAGGCGCCTTAAAGTTGAGGGAGTGAACTGTAAAAACGGGATTTTTAAGACCTAAACCTTGTTTAAACTAAAAACTTCGCCCAAAGGAGGCAAGTATTCATTGTTAGGTTATCTTGGAAGGAAAAACTATTGTGAGGGATCTTTCCCAACAACTTTCTTCTTTTTTTTGTGTTTTCGATGATGAATTCTATTCTAGTTTATTTACCCATAGTTATGAGTAGTTAATTCTTTTGTCTAAGGTTTTGATGGAACCTATTGGGGGATGAACTTCTCGTTTATGTTAATGCAAATTTGCCAGTTTTAATCTTTATTTATTCAACTATATTCTTGTTGTAGTTAATTGACAGGATCCTCAATTAACTGTGCTATTTAGTGTGCATAACTTGGAAAAGAGTGCATATTTAGGTAGTTATTGAATAACACCACTCTTAAAGAATATGAGGAATCTATATCTGCGGGTTTAAAGATGGGATTAGGAATAACGAAGTCTTGGGTGTAATCTTAAGTGAACTGTGCTAATTAAAGTTAGCTAGTGTAGCTCGGGAGAGT